>DWQW01005221.1:0-18197 GCA_018249695.1 Heliconius erato demophoon
GGAAAATGATGACGATGACGATCATCAAAGTGAAAACGTAAATAAAGGTCAAGCTGTTGCTCTTAAAGGAGAGCCAGAAAGTGAAGGCGATGGTGATGATTAGTAAAAAACGGAAAATAATAATAATGATTAAGTTATTATATTGACAATTAAAGTTTTTAAATATATATTTTATTGTTTTATTCTATTTTGTGTGGACGACAAATTATAATTTTAAGTTTTTTATGCGAGATTATTTTAAGCGGAAATGGCACCTATTTATACTCTATGTATATACTATTTATACATTATTTAAACATTGTTATATATAATATAGAAATAGCCCATTTTAAAAAAATATATTTTTGTTTGAATATATTATTAAGCTCAGTCGTCTCCAAATAATAATAGATAAAGATATATTGATCAGACTAGCATAAATTATGTGGGTTACATAATATTCTGTATGTAGGTATATCTGTTGTCCAATCACCTTTGTACAGATTCTAATTAATTTTGAAATCGTGTACAAATTAAAGACATCTTTTAATTTATTTTAAATAAAATGGAAAAAAATTGCTTATCTATTAAGTTTGTATTCCTTTTATCAGCAATGTTGTGTTATATTAACAATATGTTATAGATACCGTATTTATTCATTTATTTTTTTAGCTTCGCGCAACACATGCACTATCCGTGCGCTTCCGCATATAGCAGGGTAGCAATGGGAACCTGGGAATCTAGTGTTAAGACACTGCTGTTCCCTAATTTTCGCTGAATTCTGGCGGTATTGCGTATTGAATAGCGGAACTCAACGCTGCACTTTGCCTTATTACCAGAGCGAGAAAATGAAAATATTTAATATTTAGTTTCCGCGAGTGGGAATCGAATCCACAACCTTATGCCTCTGTGCTATGACTGACCACAATACTTACAATTATGGTAGTGTTAAATAATTATAATTTTATGTTTAGAGAACAATTCCAATGATACAGGCGGGCAAAGCTGCGGTAATCAAGGAGTATTGGTGCTGGCGTGCCAGGTATTGTCGGACAGATGCAAACACCGTGTGCGGGAGAGACCGACGCCTCAATAAGAAACGGAAGTTTAGTAGCGCCTGTGATTTGTATAAATATAATTGTGACTTTGAACATGGTAAGAAGAACTTTACCTAGAATATTACTTTTTTCCCGTAAATTTCAAGTAAATATTGTAAGGTCGTTTGTAGACGGGGTCACTAGAGGAAATTAAATAATAACCACTGTCACTGTCACTAGAATTTGGTGAAAAATGGGTAATAGAAGTATCTTAAAGGGAATGGAGTCATTAGGTTACCAGTTTTCCTTTCTCTACCCTGTTATGTGCGGGATCCAGCGTGAAACTAAAAAATATTTGCATAGGGTCTACCAAAACTACTCGGACCCCTAATTAATCGTTACCCTAGGTAAAGTTTCATCTAAATCTGTTTAGTTATTTTTGTGTGAAAGTGGAACAAATATCTATCCTCACAAACATTTATATTTATAATAATATAATAAAATAACGCATTTGGTTGTGGGTTTGATTCCCACTCGAAGAAATGAAATATTTATTTAAATTTATATTTTCATTTCTTCGCTTTGGCTTTGGCGGCAAAGTGCGACGTTGAGATCCGTCACTAAATGCCTTCAGAATTGGCGGAACGGAGTGTCTTAACACTTTTCCCCTGTCTACCCTACTGTGTGCTGGATACAGATTAAATTATTTAATAATAATAATAACTAGTACTACGTCTAGGATTAGTCATATACAATAAAGTAAAAAAAAGCAAAATATAAAAGTAAATTATGTTGAAACATTTATAAAACGCCAAGAATATCTCTTTGTACTGTAAGTTGAACTCCAGGTAATAAATAAAAACAGTACAACGGTGTGTGCAATGTAGATAATTAATAAAATCCTTTTCAGATTTCACAGTTACCGACGTGAAGTTCTGTAGAAGATATTAAATTCTTTCGAGCGTATAATTTGCTTTTTATTTCTGATCATTTATGATAAAAGCTAAGATTATTTACCATTTGTTCGTTTCAACTGTGGAAGTCATATAATTTATTATGAATTTATATAACATTTTTAATTTCGGTGAGTGTTTTGTTTCGGTAATCGCTGATCTTTTAAAGAGCTAAAAAAAATGAAAAAAAAATACATTTTGAAATTTATTATTTATATAAATAATTAATTTTACAGCTTTACTTTCTATATGCACCAATGGTTCACCACTTACTAACGTAAGTGTTCATATGTAAATTGCTAACGACACACGCGCGGCTTCGCCCGCTTAGATTTAGTGTTATGTTATGTTGTAGCCAAATTAATAATAATGTATAATTTTAGTAAGCATTTTTTGCACAATATTAATAAAATAATAGTGACTCATAGAATCTTATTCGGCGGAAAGTAGGTATATGCACCAATGTTGGAGTGTCTCAACACTAAGTTCTCTGTGGCTATCCTGCTGAGTGCGGGATATAGCGTGAAGCTGATTTAATCTCATTTTTAGAAGCTTTAGATTCCTTGCATGTGTTCTCGGCAAGTATTAGCCTACTGTTTCAAATATCTACCGAAAATTTAAATATTCGGTGCATAGTTCGAGCAACATTCCAAATCTAATATGGGGAAAGGAGGTCACTTGGAATGCTTGTACAAAGCAAAACTACTTTTCACGTAGAATTTTTAAAGTCAATATAAATTTACATTTTTTATTGTATTAGAACCTTCAATACCGACATGACGTTACTCACTTCTGAATCACAATTTAGATTGAGTGACATGAATTTCATTTCATTTGTTGAATTGATTTTAAACTATTGTTTTTTAGCATCACGCTGTTTCCCTCACATGGTAGGCAGAAAGAACCTGGGAACCTAGTGTTAAGACACTTCATTCAAAAAATGAAAATATTAAATATTTCATCGATAAGCAGTCGAACTCACAACCTGTCGCGTTTACACTTACACGCTTGTGCCCCTGCGCCACGCCTGGCCTCAAACATAAAATAATAAAATAAATGAATCTCATAGCATCCCAACTACGAGGACAGTCCGCTAGTAAGAGAGAGATACGCTCAATTTCATTGCTACAAATTGCGAATATGCACTCCGGGCGGTGATAAAGTATGTGGCTACGATGTCTTCGAGACCTTCCTAGCAGAATTTGAAGACATGTGTACATTTCATAAAGTGAACTGCGTGAAAAAGGGATGTTAGTACTATTATATTGATTTTTTTCAGCTTCACGCTGTATCCCGCACACAGCAGGGTAGGCAAAGGGAACCTAGTGTTAAGACACTCCGTTCCACACTTTCTGCGGAATTCTGGAGGCATTGCGTGTCGAGTGGCAGAATTCAACGCCGCGCTTTGCCTCTACGAAAATATAAATTTAAGTTAATATTTCATCTCCTCGAGTGGCCACAACCAGTCGGTTTTACAGTCACACTTTGTGCTCTTGGCGCCACGACTGGCATTACTAATTTTGATATATACAAATAGATTTGGTTCCATTCTTATGAATAGATTCGGTTTCGTATGTTATGTTTCTTGCATCGGTATAAAAAAATATGAAGTAATAACTTAATTTTTTGGAATAAATATCGGTAAATTTCTTTTGCTTGAATGGAAGTGGAGTGTTATATCCGAACATGAAAAGTATCGATAATATGAGGAAAACCTGCATATAGTGGGATACGCCGAGAGAATCTAGTGTTAAGACACTAGGTTTCGCCGATTTTTTGAGGCCTTGCATTTTGAGTGGCGAAACTCAATACCGCGCTTTACAATATTTAATAATTTTGAAAAATATTTTTTATAATTTTGACTAGGTATGTTGACCTTTGTTTAAACTAGAAGAAGAAAAATTTATAGCAGTCAAAGTCCATATTTTTTCTTATATTTTTTTTTGTCAGAAATTAATATCATTAATAATTAAAGGTAAGTAAGTACCTTTAATTATTAATGCTATTAATTTATTTAGAAAACGTATAAAAATTTGAACGCAGCGGGACTCGAACCCGCGCCTCCTGGAAACCGACCAGGTCCTGGTCGGTTTCCATGTCGACCTGGACCTGGTCGGTTTTCTTTCCTAAGTGTGGAATAACACTTTAAAAATGTTTAAAAATAATTAAAGGTGTTGTGGTAAAATTTGCAGTACATTTTAGAAATAAGAACTCATTGGTATATTGGACTATTAACTATATTTTATTTTTTAGATTTTCAGGTCATCGATACACTCGTTTGTGAAGACCAAAACAATTATTTTCAAGCGAAAGATGCCAATTTAACATCCGTTTTATGAATTACTAACAAAATATATTAAGGAGCTCATTTTTAATGAAAATTGTTTTAATTTTGTAAATTTTTTATTGTATTTTTCATTGTTTTTATTTTTTTTATATTCGCCATCTGTTGAAAGTTTTTTAAACTAACTTGGAAATATTATTTTGTTGTGAGACTACTTGCTATATCGTTGCTGTGATTATAGATGTCGCTGCTATAACAAATTAGTACATAAACGAAAGTTGAATGAGAAACAACAATTACTATTAATAATTATTAGTATATAATATTAGAAATATATAAAGATCCGTCGTTTAAGATTATGAAAATATAAAAAAAAAATAATATAGTTTTTGTGAAAATAAAGAAATAAATAAATATATAGTGATGACTTTAGAAAAGCTTATTTATTGAAAGTGTAAGAATATAGATGTGGAAAAATTAAAAAATCTTTTTTCTTTTATTTATAATAAATAACGTATAAAAATATAACGAAGAGGGACTTGCACTTACGTCTCTTGGAAACGGTTCAAAAGGTGTGGGTAAGTTTCTTAAAATATTTTTCTATATTTTTTTATGGGAAAAACAAGGCAAAAGAACGTACAGCGATACAGCATCCACTGTACTATCGTCCGTATAGCAGTATGCTAGAATCCTCTGACATGTCATTGATATACAAAAGAAAGACAGAAAGGGACAATATGCAGCCTTGAGAGACGCTAGTGCTCACGGGCATGTATTGGAAGCAGAAACTGTCGACTTGGATGCAGCCTCCTCTGAGGAAGCTGTACCGAAAAATAGTTTAAAAATACTTAAATTATCGTTTCCAAAGTTACATCAGGCAGAGAAAACGGGCGAACGGAGTGTCTAATTCTGTGTTCCACCTTTTGTCCGATCTAGGACATACGATATGACGATACAGCGTGGAGGTTAAAAAAAAATAGATAAACAAAAAAAAGTTTATTTTATATTGATGGAATTACTACATTAAGTAAAAAAAATCTATAGATTTATAGAAGTCATACGTTGATCGCACTGTAAATAATATTATTGAATGGTGTTAATAGAAGTTATTAGTTAATATGCTTATCATTAAAATGTGATGTTTTATCATTGGTCAGAATATATCCGTCGTTTTGTCTATCTGTTAACCGGTTCATAACTGACAGTACTGTTGTGACTCCGTTGTTTTTATTAAATAAAATCAGCTTCACGCTGTATCCCGCACACAGCAGGGTAGGAATAGGGAGCCTAGTGTTAACACACTCCGTTCCCCACTTTCTGCTGAATTTTGGAGACATTGCGTGTTGAGTGGCAGAACTCAACGCCGCGGTCAACCTCGACACCAGAGCGAAGGAATGGAAATATAAATTTAAGTAAATATTTCATCTCCTCGAGTGGGGATCGAACCCACACCCAATCGGTTTTAGTCACACCTCGTGCCGCTGCGCCACGACTAACCTCAAAAAAAAGAAATATACAAAATTTACATAAAAGTTTTAGAAACAGTATTTCTTTGAATAGATTATAATTATTTGTTAAATGTATTTTTATTTCGAAGCCGTTGTGGCGCAGAAGCATTAATCATTTTCTATTCCTAGAGACATGCCACGGTATTGAATTCCGTCTCTCTACACGCAATATATCGAAAATTCGAAAAGTGGGGAACGGAATGTCTTAACACTAGGTTTCCTCTTTCTAATCTGTTATATGCGGATGGAGAGTAAAAATATCAAAATGTATTCTATATAGTTCTATATACTTTATTATTTAATTCGCGTTAGTAATGAAATAAAAAAATGTGTAAGCAGATTAATTATATAAGATAAAGTTTACAATATACACTAAACAATGCCCAAAACAGGTATTAAAAATAGCCTACAGTTAGGCTTTTAAGGTAAAAATGAATTCGCGAAATAAAATATTTTATGTTTTAAGTGAAATGTCACCTTAGATACGTTAGATAAGATACGCCTACCGCACCTGTGGTGCCCGAGACTAGTGTGACAGAATGTAAATATTCATAGACAACAAAATATATTTTAGAAGTACATTGTTTTCAGCATCTCATTGCATCACACATATAACAGGGTTGGCAGAAGGAAACTTAGTGTTAAGACACTATGTTCTCCAATTTCTGCCGAATTTTTAAGGCGTGTTGAGTGCCGAAACTTAACGCCACACCTTTGCCTAGGTACCTGAGCGAAGAAACGAAAGTATTAATATAAATAATAACTAATTCCCCTGAGTGGGAATCGAACCCAGAACCCTCGCGTTACAGTCGCACGCTTGTGTCCCTGCGCACGATTGGCCGGATTTTATTTTAATATGGTAATATTAATCATTCTCATCATTTTCATTCTTTTCATTCAGTTCTTACGGCAATGGATTTTTCGAGGAAAAATCAACTCGTAGAGCTCTTAAAATATTGTATATCTTAAAACATTTAAAACTTTTTATCAGTGAGGAGCATAAATTATATTGTTTTATTCGTCTTTGTAAAAAAAATCTCTTCAACTGGTTAATTATTTTCTCCGGCGTTAAAAAACTTTCTTTCAAATGTATGTTATTTATGCAATTTTTAATTATATTAACGTGAGTGTAAAATCAAATCTAGAATTCTTTTTCGATTGAAGGTATACATGAAAAATGTCGGCATCCGTCTGATGATTTCACACCTGTTATCAAAACCTACCTTAATATTCTCAACATCAGTCTATTTCCTACGAAAAGAGATCACAAACAACGCCGATTCCGTTATCGACATCTAACGGTCCGAAAGGAATATCGATACAATCGTACCGTTACCATCCCTTTGTATTTAATCGGTAACATTTAAAAAAAAACCGATTTAAATTCTCTACTTGTTCCGGGCACGTGTTAAAAGAGCGTGCGTACGATTTGATTGGAAAGGGTGAAAACAAAGAATAATTTTATAAGGTTATTTAAAATTCAGGGTGTGAGTCCGTGTCGTGTATGAGCGGTGGACACGTGGCTAAATGACATGATAGTCGTGCGCTCTGTAGAGTTAGTAGAGTTGTCGAGGAAGGTATTGGCGCCTTACTGTCATTTCTTATTTGTTCCATATGATTATACCAGTTTTTGAAGTTATTTTATCGATTTTAGGCAAGATTTTGTTAAAGTTTTTGACCTATTGTAAATTTTTATAATATTTTTTAACAATATTATATGTTCTTTGTATAATATTTAAAAAATTGAATAAGCTTTCGAAAATTAATAAGGTCTATAATTTACAGATGCAATTTTTTTTCACACCATTCAGCATTATCCGTTATCGCTATGCTCACGCTATTCTTATTGTTAATTAAAGTCAAATGCTGTCTAAATTTATATTTAGTGCCAAAACATTTTTCCGTGTTGAATTTCTATTATTTACATATTACTTCCCATATTTTATAATACTTTCACAAAATATATTTATTAAAAAATATAAATATCGATTATAAACACCGATAAGCACGCCCATCCCTAATTATGTACGGCGGTCGTGCGCTACCCTGCCAATTGTTTTAATATCGATTCATTTTGATTAACACGATTAAAAGAATCAACCTCTTTGATAATCTAGTTAGTATTCCTCACGAGGCGTTGGTGGTCTCGACGTGCATACGTTCGAACGAATTATGATAGTAATGATATATTTTTTTGTAATTTCGGTATTTTTAATACTTAAAATACGTGTTAAGCTTAACACTAGGTTCCCTCTGCCTACCCTGCTGTGTGCGGGATACAGCGTGAAGCTGATTTAAAATACTTAAAACGTGTTAAAATAATTTGTGTATTGTTTAATTGATATTATTAGTTGTACAAAAAAAATATAAGTTGTGCAATTTTGATGTAAAGTATTTTTTCAATGCATATACATTTTTTTTTCCAATTTTATCCTATTTTAATTTAATTAAAAATTTCGATTTGGCCTTAAATGTTTTTTACAACAAAAGAAATATTTATCAAAATATAGAACACAGTTTTTGTTTATTTTATTATTTTTAATGTTTACGAATTTACATTTGTTTATTTAGTTTTTATTTTTCTCGTGCTTCACGCTGTATCCCGCACATAGCAGAACAGGCAAACATTTCTCCATCTACATTTTACAAAAAGCTCATTATTTATATAATTTTCTTATATGAATTATTGTTTTATTTTTTTCAACTCATCGTATGCTGCGTAGAAAAATAATTATTTTCTATAAATAAAATAATTACTTATTATATTTAAATTAATAGCTTATTATATTTAAATTTATTTGCAGAATTGTAGACATTATTCATAATGGAGATATTATCGTAAATAGTTAGTGGTTAATCGATGAACGCGAATGATATTTGCATTTTAATATAAACTTTATTTTCCTTTTCCTTTTGTATTGTAATCGAACTGGGTGACTCCTTCCGTGTACGGAGAGATTATTATAATTTCATTGCACTATGGCTGTCGTCTGTTTTGTTTCCGTAGAATGAAACTATCAATTGAAAACAATATCTTAAAAATGCTATGACGAACGTATGTAGATAGTATGTATATACAAATTGTGAACAAAAAGTTACAGTTTTTTAGTATGAAATAATAAAAAAAAAACACTACTAAATATTTATTAATCTGTTTCTTTGGTATATTTATTAAGGTGCAGCATTAAATTCCATTAAACTATTCACCGAATATTTTAAAAATAACTTTAAATGAACTATATTTAAGAGATTAACTCTCAAAATACAGGGAATGTGTAAAAATATCATGAAAAATCAAATCAAATCGGCTTCACGCTGTATCTCGCACACAGCAGGGTAGGCAGAGGGAACCTAGTGTTAAGACACTCCGTTCTCCACTTTCTGTCGAAATCTGGAGGCATTGCGTGTTGAGTGGCAGAACACAACGCCGCGCTTAACCTCGACACCAGAGCGAAGAAATGGAAATATAAATTGAAGTAAATATTTCATTACCTCGAGTGGGGATCGAACCCATAACCAGTTGGTTTTACAGTCACACCTCGAGTCGCTGCGCCACGACCGACCTCGAATATCATGTACTGTATTGTAAAATAACATGTTAATAAAAGTCCCGAAAGAATCCAGAAATAAGATTTTTATATTTGAGGTTAGATACATTCTTCTATGTCAAAGCGATATCTATACAATTTTAGGCGCAACAGGATAATGATAAGAAATTAAAATTTATTGAGTATGAATTATAATTTTACAAAGTTTATCTTAAGTCTAGTCGTGGCGCAAAGGCACAAAGTGTCACTGTAATCGACTGGTTGTGGGTTCGATCCCCACTCGAGGAAATGAAATATTTACTTAAATTTAATATTTCCATTCCTTTGCCCTGATGTCGAAGCACGGCGTTGAGTTCCGCCACTCAATACGCAATGCCTCCAAAAAAACACTAGGTTCACTCTGCCTATCCTGCTGTGTGCGGGATACATTGTGAAGCCAATTTAATTATTTTTTTAAAGTTTATCTTAATTTTGTTTAGTTGAGAACTGTCCCAATATATTAGTGGATGCAATTATTGGGTAATTCATTAGGCTAACAAAATCAATATAAAATATCTCTAAAGAAGGCGTCAAAAAAGAGTGTCTTAAAATGTCTCAGAGTGAGTGTCGTTTCTAACAATCCTGTACCATATGTGGTCATAACTATATACGGCTTATCAACTGGCCATAATAAATACTATAATGCTGTATATTTTTCTAATTCTTGGTTCTGGCTTTTGCTTGAAAATAGCATATTTATCTTTAATTATATTTTTTTATGTTCAATGATCACGATTTTCCTTTTTGACACGTGCATTTATTTAGAAATGTCTAACAAAAAACAATGTTATTAATAAAAACGTTTTTTTCTCACTCGTGGCGCAGACGTACAAGGTATGCCTGTAAATGCGACAGGTTGTGGGTTCGGTACCCCCTCGAGGAAATGAAATATTTATTTACATTTATATTTTTGATTCTTCTCTCTGGTGTCGAGGCAAATCGAGGCGCTGAGTTCCGCCCAATGCTCAACCCAATGGTTCTAGAACTCGGAGGAAAGTGGGGAACGGAGTGTCTTAACACTAGGTTCCCTCTGCCTACCCTGCTGTGTGCGGGATACAGCGTGAAGCTGATTAGATTTCTTTATATTTAATTTAATTTACAAACTAATAAATCGACGCGACGCCACAGTTCCGCTAACAAAAGCCCAGATCACTAAACAAAGAAAGCGACGGAGGTATACATTACAAATACACAACAGCCTATAATCTAACCGCGTTCTTATTTTCCTTTTTACAAGGAATCCAGGATGTGTGGATATTTGCATGAATATTTATCATTGCAGGTAGTCTGTTATGCTGTAAACGGCATTTTAATGCATTTTTATCTATTACTCGACAGCCTTCCGTCTCTGTTGCTTTTATTTGGTTTTATGAGCTCTTAAATTTTTACAGGTACTAGCTAGTACATTTTTTATGTTTTAGTTTCTAAATCTGTATTTGTTTTTGCGTATTTAATGACTAGGTGATATTTCAGTAGTGCTATACAACTGACTATGGAGACGTGTGTTGATTGTTTTGTATATTTATTTATCAATTTTGAATATACGTAAATTGTATTAGGCTAGTTGTGGCGCAGGGCCATAAGTGTGTGGCTGTAAACTGATTGTGAGTTCGATCGCCACTCGAGAAAGTGGATTATTTATTTAAATTTATATTTTTAATTTTTCGCTCTGGTGTCTAGGCACAGTGCGGCGTTGAGTTTCGCCAATCAACACGCCTGCAAAATTCGACGGAAAATGGGGAATGGAGTGTTTAACACTAGGTTCTCTTTGCCTACCCTGCTAACTGATTAGTATTAGATTTAAACCTTTATATAGGTATCACATTGCTTATATGAAAATTGTAAAATCATGTATAATGAAATTATAAATGTGTATGAGCACAGTCGTGGCGCAGTGGCACCAGCATGTGACTGTAATATTTTTCATTTCTTCGTTCTGGTGTCCAGGCAAAGGTGCGGCGTCCAGTTCTGAAATTTAACGTAATGCCCTCAGAACTTGACCGAAAATGGTGAACGGAGTGTCTTAACACTAGTTTCCCCCTGCCTACCCGTGCATAATATCACTAAAATTCACTATATCACTAAAATTATGAAGACAACCGATTAGATTTCTTGTTTCTCTATTTGAATTGAAAAGGCCCCGAATCTACCGGGACACTATCATTTCTCTATGGACTATTTATATCATAATATAAATAGTAATAAAGGTTATTTAATCATTACACCACTCATACATATTGACAATGAAAAGTTACAATAAAAATAAAAAAATAAAAAAATTAAATTAGCTTCACGCTATATCCCGCACACAGCAGGGTAGGCAGAGGGAACCTAGAGTTAAGACATTCCGTTCCCCACTTTCTGCCGAATTCTGGAGGCATTGCGTGTTGAGTGGCAGAACTCAACGCCGCGCTTAACCTCGACACCAGAGCGAAGAAATGGAAATATAAATTTAAGTAAATATCTCATCTCCTCGAGTGGGGATCGAACCCACAACCAGTCGGTTTTGCAGTCTCACCTCGTGGCGCAGCGGCACGACTGGCCTTAAAAAAAAATTATATACTTTTTTAAAATAAAAAAAATATTTACTGCGTGCGTTAGTACGCACCTTAGTATATTCAACGTTCAAGGATTACGCAGGTCTAAGCAGAGGTTTATTTAAAATATTATGATACATTTTTATAAATTTACTTCACTTTGACATTTTTTTCATATTTCAATGTATATTTTTGCTTATTTTTTAAATTTTAAAATGTTATTCCACACTTAGGAAAAAAATACTTATTATATTTTTTAAAATTTTCTTTGCACTACGCTTAGATTGGTAACTATAAAATTGATTTCAGCTTATATTTTTTAAATGTGTCTTACTACTTGAAAAGTTTAAAGAAAAAATCTTAGAACAAAAAAGCTCTTCCGTTTCTTAAGTACGTAATAGATAGAAAATTTTAATTAAGACTTCATAATCTTAATTAGGATTGTCTGAGGAGCTCACGCTACTTAATTAGAAAAGTTACTTATACAAATGCTTTTTAGTAGGTATATCTATAATAATGTTAGAGGAGGGTTTTCAGGTTCCCTCACAGTAGTCCAACGCATATTAGAGTATTATTTAAAGAATATATATGAACCTAAAAAAATATTCACGTAAGGATCTACCATATAAAAAAACTGAAAAACATCTCAAACCAGTCGTGGCGTAGGGATATAAGCGTGTGACTGTAAGCGTGTCAAGTTGTGAGTTCAATCCCGCTCGAGAAAATGAATAAGGTAATATTTTCATTTTGGCATCGAACCATAGCGTTAAGTTACGCCACTCAACATGCAAGAAAATCTGCGGAAAATGGGGAACGGAGATTCTTAAGACTAGGTTCCCTCTGCCCACCCTGCTGCGTGCGGGATACAGCGTGAAACTAAAATAAAGAAAGAAGAACACCTGCCCACATTGTGCTATTTACACTATAATTCAAATTTGTAATTCAAATAAAGCTGGGTCATTCGTACATAAATAATATAATAGGCAAAACGATCATTAAACACAATATTTAATTGCCTCAATTAAAACTGCCCACGTCCAGCGCAGCCTGGATAAATAATATAAATAAATTAAGTAAGTTTTCCCACGGGGCGAGCGATCAGGGGAGTATAATAGATTAATTTGTTTTCAGTTAACAAGCTGAGCTAATGCGAACAGCTCCTATGCTTTTCAAATGTGGATGGATGGATGGGTGAATGCAGGATGAAGCGGTTTTGATGTAATTTTTTTTTTGGTTAATATTTTTTATTGATGGTACTGTTGAAATTAAATTTTTAGATGATTTTGCTATTTTTTTTATTTCAGCTTCACGTTGTATCCCGTGAGGGAAACTAGTGCTTAACACTATTTTCCTTCTGCCACCCAACTTCCGCCTAATTTTCGAGGAATTGCGTGTATGTCACAGTTTTCCTTTGGTAACAGAGTGATGAAATGAAAATATTAGTAAATAATTATAGAATCCCTCGTACGGGAATCGAATCTGCAACCGTTGCGTTACAGTCATACGTTGTGCTCCTGCGCCAGGACGGCCTTAACTTGTATAGTTTTGTTATTAATAAGTTATTATTATGAATTGTGACTTTAAATAAATAAATTGGTAAAATCAGCCAAATTGGTAAAAGAATTATGTTGCAAGTTTCGTGTAAACTTAGTTTTATTTTTAAATAATCATAATACTCTATGTTATTATAAAGTCACGTAACTTCGAAAACTTATAAAACAGTAATATAATTTTATTCATATCAAAAAATTCTATAAAATAATTCAAGAATAATCTAACTATAAATTGACTTGTGAAACGATTGTAAATTTTTAAAAATCAAAATGCATTTTTTCAGAAATTATATCTTTTTTTTGGGAAAATATTATTCTTTATTGTATAACATCGTTTACGTTAGATCCAATACATGATATAAATAAAAAAAAAGAATATATTGACAAGATTCCTTATCCCTAGAGCATTTTAAATTAAAAAATCTGTTCATTATAAATAATAAATATTCATTTTCTTTATCACAAAATAAATAAAAAATCGTTAAAAATGCATTTCTTAACAATACAAAGATTAGAAATTAACAAATTTCTAATACTTTTCCAATATAATACAATTATTGAGTCCCATTACATATAATCCAGGGTCTTACGGATCACGTAGGTCTACATCAATAATGCATTGTGGACGCGGTCAGGTGGACAGGTTAGCAATAGTAATGCTTGGGCGAAGCCAACAACAAATATCTGTGAGTAGCACGCTTTTAGCGATTGCTAATATTTTTTTATTGTCGTCTGTATTAACTTCACGCTGTATCCCGCACACAGGAGGGTTAGGCGAAGGGAACCTAAGGTTAAGATTCCGTTCCCCACTTTCCGCCGAATAGGAAGTGTATTTTGTGATTTTGACACTCTATTCTCGAGAAATTGCATATAAATTAAAGGGAGAATTCCCTTATTTTCACTTAAGTTTCATTAATTTTGTATATCCAAACAGCCATAGCGTAGTATGGCTTACAAACGGTAACATGGCTTTATTTAAAGTTTTTTAAAATTTCATCTAATAATCCAACATTTAAAATTTTTGCTTAAGTACAAAATTATATAGTCAAATATTTATTTTAACTGTAAACGTTCGCTCTGGCTAGACAAGGTGCGGTGTTGAGTTCTGTCTCTCAATATTTAATGTCGCGCAGAAAGTGAAGAATGGAATGTAAAACACTGGATTCTTTTGCCTACCCTGCCGCGGGTAAAAGCGTGAATCATCCTGCATTGCAAGGTACGCAGAGAAGAAATTAGTGCTAAGACACTTTGCTCTCAATACTTGCATTCCACACTTTCCGCCGAATTCTCGAGGCTGATCTCAACTACCACCACCACTAGTTTAAATATTAAAATATTGAATTCCTCCGAGTGGAAATCAAACCTACAGCCATCGTTTACAAACACACTCTTGTACCACGACGGCATCAATCAATACATATTAGATGTACAACGACAAAACGCTTATGCCTTGCGCTAATATTTTGCGGAACATTTTATCAATTTGACGGCTCAAGCGCCACCATCATAACATGGTCTTTACTACCAACAACTATATGAATATTTGTTAGAAAATTGTGAATATTCAATAGGATAGAATAGCTTTTCTTAGAATGGTTTTTATTAAGCTGTACTTGCTGTTCTAGTACGTACATTAGTCAATATGTTAATAGTAAATGTATGTATGTATTGTAATTATTTCGAACAACTGATGGAATAAAAGCGAATGAAAGAATATAAATTATTTTTTGTTATACACATTTTAAGGTTAATTTTTTAGTGAATTTTATTCTGAAATAAAATGAGGCACGTAGCCAGAGGGAACTTAGTGTTAAGACACTCCGTTTCTCACTTTCCGCCGAATTAGGGAGGCATTGCGTGTTAAGTGGCGGAAATCAACGCCGCGCATTGACACCAGAGAGAAGAATCAGCTTCACGCTGTATCCCGCACACAGCAGGGTATGCAGAGGGAATCTAGTGTTAAGACACTCCGTTCCCCACTTTCTGCCGAATTCTGGAGGCATTGCGTGTTGAGTGGCAGAACTCAACGCCGCGCTTAACCTCGACACCAGAGAGGAGAAACGGATACACAAATTTAAATAAATATTTAATTTCCTCGAGTGAGGATCGAACTTACACCAGTCGCTTTTACAGTCACACTTTGTGTTCCTGCGCCACGATTGACCTCAAAATAATAATTTTAGTTAGTTATAATAATTAAAACGAAAAGTGGCTAATTCTAATACATGAGTGCTTTAAGAAATTAAAAAAAATGATTTATTACGTAATTTTTAACTAAAGATCCGGAAATGCCTTTATGTTGCTTGCACAACCCTCTGTATCTATCAGTGAAAGTCACATAATAATCGATTTAGCCCCTGATAGATAGACAGACAAAAAATTATAAATTATTTGTTTGTTTTTGGAATCGTGTAAATAATTATATGCAGGCACTTCTATTTTATTAATTATATAGTTAAATATTTTTTACTAAAATAGTATATAACCGACTGGTTGTGGGTTCGATCCCACTAGAGGTGATGAAATATTTACTTAAATTTATATTTCCATTTCTTCGCTCTGGTGTCGAGGTTAAGCGCGGCATTGAGTTCTGCCACTCAACAATGGTTCCAGAATTCGGCAGAAAGTAGGCAACGGAATGTCTTAACACTAGGTTCCCTCTGATTACCCTGCTGTGTGCGGGATACACCGTGAAGCTTATTAATTTTTTACTAAAATAATATTGGATTGCTTAAAAAAAACATCGACAAAAATAAAAATCCACATTACTTTTAAAAATTGTTTATTTCACAACTTAAATTAACTTAACAAATTATGTACATACATCAATAGTACCGTTTCTTTATATATATATAAAAAAATAATTTACATATAAATATTTACAAAATATCACTTAATAAAAAAAAAACCTTATATTAAATAATTATTCCTTTGGAACGACAAAAGTTTATTTGGACGGAAATGTTTTCCATTATACTAACATTATGTTACATAGAAGTTATACTACACTTATATTAAAATACTGATAGTTAATGTAACAGCTTATTTAGCTATTTATTGAGCTTATTAGACTGGAAACGTGACAGGTTGTGGGTTCGATTTCTACTTGTAGAAATGCAATATTTAATATTTTCACGCTATCGCTATGGTAACGAGGCAAATTTGGCAGAAAGTGGGGAACGGAAGTATCTTAGAGAACAGAGTGTCTTAACTAGGTTCTCTCTGCCTACCCTGCTTTGTGCGGGATACAGCGTGAAACTGAAAAATCTATAAAAAAATTGATTTTTTTAATAATTTAAAAAACATTATATAATTCAAAGAGTAGGTATATTATTTTATAGTTTTGGAGAAGTCAAGAGCTTTTAATGCTCTCCAAAGAATATGTACTAATAATGTTAACTAAAGTGATATTTTAGTAATTAGCAGAATTTAAATTGAACTTAGGACCTCGTAAGCAACTCCATAGTTTATCTACGGCACAAAATAAGAACCTAGAAGTAAATTTGTTGAATAATAAATAAATTATAATTAATTAAATCCTATCAAAAATGCTTTTTGACCATGTATATGATATGTATATTTATTTTAGTGTTGAAATAAGGTTTTATATATAATTAAAATCTAGTTGAAAACTTTATTTGAATAATATTACATAGAAATTGCACAAACAATATTGCACAATCTAGCCTTTTAAACTATTAAGTACTAATAAAATATATTTTTAAATTAAGTGACCATAGCTCTCTCAGGTATTGGATGCATATTGTAGGTAAATCTTTGAGAATAATCGTTCATTTTTAGGGTGTCCGACCAAGGAGGACTGGGGTTCCATCTGTCCATACCGTCTGTACCTTCTATGCTTAGTGGTGATGGTCCAACTCTCATCCTTTTAGTAGGTGGGTATTCGATTCCTGGACAAAGGAAAAAAATGCATATTATTATATACTATTTTAAAAATATTTATAATATTATGGAAATAATCTGTTATGTTTATCATTATTATAATATTTTGTCTGTATAATGGATTTTTAATATTAACCATAATTTTTGTAAAACACGATTTAACAATAAAATTGCTAGATTGTAAATTTTTATTGGCTAAATTATTGTTAATACAATATCATTTAGTGATATTTATGCTGATGTTAGTTGCCATTAAAATATATGTGCAAATAAAAAAAAATAGGTAATTTTGTTTTTTTTTCAGCTGCGGCGGAGCTCAACATCGCACTTTGTCTCTACACCAGAGCGAAGAAATAAAAATATAAAATATTTCAATTCCTCGAATTGAACCCCACAACATCTCACGTTTACATTCACATGCTTGTGAACTTGTGCCACAACTGGCTGGCCACTGAATTTCGATTTAAATTTAATAAGTTACCACAATTTTTAGTGGCGTAGGTGCAGAAAATGTGCCCGTAAATCGACTGGTTGGAGGTTCGATTATCACTCAAAGAAATGAAATATTTAATAAAAAACAAAAGCGCGGCGTTGAGTTCCGCTACTCAACACGCAGTGCCTCCAGAATTCTGCGAAAAGCGGGGAACCCAATGTTAACACTAGGTTCCATCTGCCTACACTGCATGCTGTGTTCAGGATAGAGCGTAAAGCGGATTTAATTTTTTTTTCCCTTTTTTTTTTGAAAATGACCGCCAATATAATTGAAATCTGTATTTATTATTTTGTTCTCACCATCAAGACTGCCACTGGAGCAAGGCTCTTGGGTATTATAATTTACATGGGAATATTGTTCGTA
>DWQW01005222.1:0-18195 GCA_018249695.1 Heliconius erato demophoon
GCTTAACCTCGACACCAGAGCGAAGAAATGGAAATATAAATTTAAGTAAATATTTCATCTCCTCGAGTGGGGATCGAACCCACAACCAGTCGGTTTTGTAGTCACACCTCGTGCCGCTGCGCCACGATCGGCCTCAAATCTAATAATAATCAATTATCTATTAAGATGTTAAGGTGTAAGCCGTCGTGGCGCAGTCTCTCAAGTATGAGACTGTAAACGTGATGATTGTTGGTTCGATATTTACTCGGGGGACTAAATTAATTTTTTCATTTCTTTGCTTAATTCTAATTTTTCTGGCGTGAGACATAGGCAATGCCTCAAAAATTCGGCAGAAAGTGGAGAGAGGACCGTGTTAACACTAAGTTACCTCTGCCTACCTTGCTGAAGTTGGAAAACACCTTAGTTATTGATCAATGATATAATTACATATCTATCGCTGTAAAAATATTTCTGTAAAAGTTCGTATTTCAATGTATATATAGACGTACGTTTGCACGAAAAAATTAAGAGTGTGGACTGATTGTATTTTTGCCTATTTTACCAAACCCGGTAGTTGTTAGACGACAAAAAGTGATATTACAAGGGAACTTTTACTTAATTATAGCTTAAAAAGAAGGTTAATTTTCGTATTTATTTATTGTTAAATAATCTCTCTGTGACTAGTTCATTATCAAAAATAAAAACAAAATCCTTTTTTTAAATAGTACTTATGTTAAAATTAAAATATTATGCATTTTATTATAATTTAAATATTTTACGATTAAAACCACAATCATTTCTCAAAGATCCTTAAGTAAAACATTGTATTGGAATGTACTATCCGAATGGTCTCTCCAGCATTTGTCTTGAACAAATCCAGCCACTCGTTCAGCTAAGCCTCGCTAACATCACTCAATTTGCTACTTTACTCTGTACTAGCGACTAGCCTGTGACTTCACCCGCTTTAACTATAACACATTTTTTTTAGCTTCAAAGTTTATCGTGCATATAACAGGGTAGGCAAAGGGAACCTGGGAACCTATAGTTAAGACACTTCCGTGTCCCACTTTCCGCTGAATTGTGTGAAAAGGTTCTGGTGTTGAGTGGCGCAACTCAACGCCGCATTTTACAATACCAGAGTGAAGAAAATGAAAATATTAAATATTTCATTTCCTCGAGTGGGAATCGAACCCACAATTTGTTGCGTTTACAGTCGCTTGTGCCCCCGCGCCATGACTGGCTTTAATATAAGACTATGTACGTATGTAGGCTCAATAAAATGGAGTGCGTTTGTATTATTCTGATGATAATATTGACTTAAAATTCGAAAGCCCTCCAGAAATCTTTCGTGGTTTGTTGTTACTAAGAATTCCTAAAAATACGACCGACCTAATTCCAATTTAAATAAAAATAATTTAAAACCTAACATAAATCCACTACCATTGGTTGGCTGGAAGAGATTTCTTTTAGAAATAAGCCCACCATTGTTAACTAATATTTTAATTTTGTAATACCTACTTGTTTTTTTAAAGTGCAATAAAGAATATATATAAATAATATTTTCGTAATTTGAAAACATATTTCTCTTTAATAGTTCACACACCATTTTTGGATGACAATAATTTATACATTTAAAGGAGCATTCGACCTGTACTGACCGAGCGCACTAAATTTTGCTCGGCTCCAGTTGCTTTTTTACTTTTATTTGGCCATTTCCAACCAGTCTTTGGCCAGCGAATAGAAACAGAAGAAAAAAATAGTCAAATATTTTCAATAACTGTAGGAAATAAAAAAGTGACCTGAAAATTATCTGAAATATTAATAAAGGATTTTTTTCGCTATACAGGTATGCAGCAGAGTAAGCAGAGGGAGCCTAGTGTTAAGACTTTACGCTGTCCACTTTCCTCAATGGAACTCAACGCCACGCCTTGTCTCGACACTAGAGCGAAGAAATGAAAATATACATTTAAATAAATATTTAATTTCCTCAATTCAGTATATTAGAAAACTAATTCAGTAAATTAAACGGGCGAAGCCACAAGCGGGTTGCTAATATTAACATAATTAAAATTAAAACTAAATCGTTATATTTCTACAATCATAAGAAAACCTGTAAGTTACGTAGCAAAACATAAATTATAATAACATTTTCCTAGCAGAAATGAAATAAAAAAGGATCAACCTGTATTTACGAGGTCTTTGCATAGCCTTATGTGAAGTCATGGACAGAAAGTAGTCTCTATATAAGCTCATATAAGCATTAACTTAATAAAATACACACTGTACATTATTTTTCTTCATATAATTACAAAAGTAAATCAAATTTACGACGCTCGCAGAAATACAAGGATTTTACATCTAGTGGATGCATTTTAATAAAACACAGTGGAAAATTAGGACATTCTCTGTATAGTACGATGGAATGGAGGTTAAAACGAGTAATGCAAGAAGTAACCACAAGCAAGAATTAAGATATAATGTTTCTATTTTCTTTTAGAAATCGCTATTTTGTTATAAAACTGTGTTTTATTATATTATAATTTTATAAATTATAAAATGATGTATAAACGTATCATAGACTTTCGCCACTCAATAAGTAGGCCATCGAATTTGGACTGAAAGATAAGATCACAGTGTCTTGCAAATATGTTTTCTCAATCTGCATGTCCAGGTGGGATAAGCGTTATAAAATTAGCTTTATGATGTATCCCGCACACAGCACGGTAGGCAAAGGGTCCCGTCCCTCATTTTCCGTCGATTTGTGGAGGCATTGTGGAGGCAGAACTCACGTTGAGAGGCGGAACTCAACGACACATTTTGCCTCAACACCAGAGCGAAGAAAATGAAAATATAAATTTAAATAAGTATTTCATATCCTCACGGGGATTGAACCCACAATCTGTCGCGATTACAGTCACTCACTCGTGCCCCTACGCCACGACTGGCCTCTCTCCTCTTGGTTAAAGTGTTATTTTATTTATTTTGACACGAGCGAGAAGAAAGATAAATACAATATAATACCAAATCTACGGTTAAAGACCTTTATTTTCTCAAAAGATTTACATATAAATCACTTACAGAGAAAATTAACTAACTAACTAATTTTATTATATTGAGAATTACTTTAAGCATCAAAGCTAAGGTTTTTTCCATATTATATACATTACAATTCTATTAATTATAGCGTTCTTTGCCATTTACAAAATAGCTTTGAAAAAAATTATTCCTTTAGCGACTGAAAATAGATAAGTTTACTTTGAGAATTTTTTACACACTCATTTTAATTTAAAATTATAATTAAATTAAAACCAGCCTTGAGGTTAGACTAAAAATGAATATGGCAAAGACCAAGCTGACGATCAACAGCGTACAGCAAAAGGTGACTGTAGGTTCAGAGGAGATGCAATATGTCCAAGAATATATCTACCTGGGTCAAATAGTTTCCTTCCAGTGCTGACAAGACAAAGAAGTCGGAAGACGAATAGAAAATGCCTGGGGGAGCTATTGGTCTATGGTTGATCTCATAAAAGGAGACCTTCCCCTGCGACATAAACGACGACTGATGGACATGTGCATCATCCCAGTGCTCACCTATAGTTCCCAGACATGGTCTTTGACAAATTTACAGAAGTCCGCCCTCAAGGTTTGCTAACGTGCTATGGAGTGCAGCATCTTAGGTGTCAAATTAATGGATAAAATCCGAAACACCGAACTGCGCTCTCACACAAAAATCGCTGACGTGGATACTACAGCCGCTACGCTGAAGTGAGACTGAGAGAGAGTGAGACTGCCGCATGTCTAAAGAGTCTTGGGCGAAGTCTTCTACCAGCTGGATTCCAAATGCTAAAAGGACTTGGCAGACCAAAACGGAGAAGGCGAGATGAGCTGGGCCATTACAAGCCTGACTGGTGTTCAATAGCACAAAATAGATTAGAATGGAAGAAATGGAGAGAGGCCTTTGCCCAACAATGGGGCAGTACAGCCTAGGGAAAAAAAATCATTGAAGTCGTCATAGCGCAGTGGTACAACATCTGATTACGTTAAATAACATTAATTACAGTCTCTGTAGAAGCTTGTTCAATAAATATGTAATTATTATAAAAAATAACTCGTACAGTGGCACAAACGTGTGATTGTAAACAAGGCAAAGCGCGCGCGTTGAGTTCCGCCACTCACACGCAATGCATTAAAATTTCAGCGGAAAATGGTGAACAGGGTGTCTTAACACGAGGTTCCCTCAGCCAACTCTGTCATAAGCGGGAAACCTACAGCGTAAAGCTGAAAAAAATTCTTCAACCTCTCATTACGCATTCTTCTCTCTCTCTCTTCTCATTTCTCGATAGTGTAAAGTGAAAAACGAAGTGTCTTAACACTAGGTTTCCTCATCTCCCCTTCCAAAAGCAAAAGAAAAAAATATATTAAAAAAAAAACTCATATACTACAATACCGCCTACCCCGTTCGGTACACACGCTATAGACACCAATACTGCTTTTTCCTAACATTATTAAACTCATTACAAGTTCCCGGGTCAGTGGGTGATTGACTTATGAGAGACGCACTCTCATAAGGCCCGTTTCAGCGTGGCAAGGAAGACTTATAAAAACGCATCTAGCTTATCGGCTTCCGTCAGAGATTTACAGAGATTATCCAGCCGGTACACCAATGAAAACTTATATCGCAGTAATTCATTCTATGGATTTGTGTTCCTTTTTTTTTTCTTCTTTTTTATTTTTATAGTGTTTTGTTCGATTTTTAAATGTATTGTTAAAAAAATGATCAGATTTTTTTTAAATAGTGTTTTGGAAAACGAAGTTAATGGCTTTAAAATAATTTTAGAATGCTATGTGATTGACAAAAGTTATTTTTTACCATACTTTCGTCTATGTATTATTATTAATTGTATTTAAAAAACTACCATGTCATAATAGTAGTTGTGGGTTCGATCCCTACTCGGTAGTATATATTTTTTTGTTCCCTACTCTGGCAGGATACTTTGTCTTCTTGTCGGCGTAGAATCCTATCACTCCACACGCTCTCTTGTTTGTGAAGCTGCAAAAAAGATATTAACATTATTCTAATATAAACAAAATTTAAAGAAATAATACAATTTATTATACAATAGATACATATTGTAACAAATGCAGCAAAAATATAAACAAGTTCGTTGTACTTTTTAATTTACCTTTGGCTAAGCCAATTGGATTATCTAATCGAATCGCCCAGCGGTATGAGGATTATTCCTAGTTACCCTCGCCATGATTTCATAATATCGTTAGCTCATAAGCTACAGAACTGAAAAATAATTAAAAGATTAATATAAATTAGATTTATATAAACCAGATTTACATAATAAATATATTTGTGGTGAAGCAAGCGCATGTAGTGTTTGCTTTCAACCGGCAATATTTAAGTGCAAGACTTTCGAATAATACTAATAACTCTTACAATATAATTGCCACTAGCAAATCTTAATAAATAAATAAATAAATAAATATGTATATTACAAATATCACAAAATTTAGGCTAACGGGACGCGTCATCATTGTAAGCGTGGTGTCGATTGGTATTGATTGTCGATTGGATTGGAGGTTTAAATAATTTTCATTTTTGCATTCGAGAGACGAAAGGAGAAAATGTTGTCTGAGTTCCGCCAACCAATACGCAATGTTTCAAAATGTAGTGAAATGTAAGGGCTGGGCGGAAAGTAGGCAGTTTGTTGACCTGCCATTCTAAATTTAAATTAAGAAAAATGTTACTACTTACAATAATAAAAATAATGCACTTAATTCCAATTATATAATAGTAAATATTATTTACTAGTTTTTACTTGTAATTTATAAAAAGTTAAATTGATAACACATTGTTCAATTATTAATATTTAATGAATTTAATAATATTTTTAATAACTTAAATAACAGTGTTTGCATGTTAAACTGTACTGTAAACTTCTATATGTATACTAACATTTAAAACAGTAACATTTCAAAGAGAGCCAGACACAGAGACAAGATACAAACATGTGACTGTAAACACGGCAAAATGTTAGTTAGGTTCCGACTCGGATAAATTAAATATTAATATTTCATTTTCATTTCAACTACTTTCTAACTAGGTTCCCAGGTTCCTTCTGCTTACTCTGTTATGTGTAGTATACAGCAAGGACTTAAAAAAACATTCCAAATTAAAGTTTTGTGAAAAATAAATAAAGGAGCATAAACCTGCTAGGTCTTCTTTGGAACAACGAGTTTAACAACTGCACAGCATATGCTACCAGAAATTTTGATCTAAATTTATTCAAACAATTGAAATTACTCTATTTTGTTATACTAGTTCTAAAATAGGTTTAAGTATAATCTTGGTCTTCTTAAGACATAAAAAAAAATATATATAAAAAAAATTAAAAAGTAAGTAATTTTTAAAAAATATTATTATCTGAATATATTAAGAAGCAAAAAATAATTATTTTTCACTTCGTTTTGAAGCAATTACTAATATTAAAGTAGTTTTCTAAGAAATGTCAAAGAATGTATCTGTGGAATACGTTTCCTGTAAGCAATGGAGCAAAATATAAGCTTTATATCAACAAATAGAGACTTTTATACAAGTGGTCAGTTCGAGAAGATGCTTGTAAAATTGATAAACCTTTGCTTTTTTTGTATTAATTGTTATTAATCTTTTATAAATATTATTTTCCAGGACTGAACCAATGTTTTGATTTTTTTCAGAGATTCCTTTATCAGAAATGGGGTTCTCATTGCGTAGTGGGAACCCACTACGCAATGAGAAGAACCTCTTGACAGCACATGGTGTCACAAAATATTGTATATCCGACAAAGATGATGCAAACAGATTTTCAAAGTAGACCGCGTGGTCTACTTGTAGGTACGTACCTAGACCACGTCTAGAAAATGTCAACAATTACTACTAAGGAAGTACCAGCTCTCTCTAGATACGGCTTACAATTCTATTTAACGTTACCGGCATAATCTAACAGCATTAATTAGAGCTGCTCGATCCGTTTTTAGAACTTGGTTAATTCAATAATCAGATGGACAAAAAGTGTAACGTCATCCTCATCTTTCTCTATGAAATCAATATTGCATTGTCTGTACTCATACACTCATGTAAATATTGTTTTTAGGTCACTATTCACTCAATATAATTATATTATATACATTTTTCTACAACAGAAAGTAACTTTATTCCTATTATTAAATTATCTTTATTCCGACAGAAAAAAATAAAGAGTGGAAAAAATAGAAATGTTTTTTTTCTTCAAAATTCGCTGGTAATCACCAGAATTTTAATATTTTAAATTCGGTGTAATTTGATATAACTTATGCACTACTTGGAACCACCATTTTAAGTATTGATAAACTATCGTTGGTAATAACCACTTTTCATTGAGTTTGTTATACTTCTTTAAAATTATCCCATTTTGGCAATAAAAGACAACCTTTATGAATAGTCGGGGTTGTGAAGTTTGAATGGCTCTAAAAGTTCTGAGCGTCTAATGTTCTCATTATACATTTTCTTTTCTTTTATGTGATCAAAATTTTCTTTTTTGTTATAGTGCTAATTAGTATTTCAGTCTAGAGACCAGAAAAAGTACAGAGAAAATCCAGTTGCAAAGTTAACGCAATCAAAGATACAAGCATTTATGCATCGTTTTTGCTTTATTTTGTATGAAATTGATATCAAAAATGGTGATCACGATCTATAGAATATTTACTGTGGACCTACAGTTATAACATTTTGTAAAAAATGAGAACTTGACTGGGTTTTTTAAGTAATTTTGTTGTTTTATTGGTTTTTTTTCTTTATATATCAAGCTATATTTTTATATACATATTTTTGCAACAACATATCTCTACAAATAAACAAGCGTAATAACTTCAAAAAGATCACACACAAACGTTCCGGAGGGCCCGAAAGCTTGATACAGCCGCGGTCTAGTAGGAATCCAAGTTGGAGGGGCATGGTGGTGTCCTTATGCTTTTTTCCTTTATTATAACTAACAACAGTTATAGGGGAGAGAAAAATAGGACGCTCTCTTGGCTTTTCTTTGGAAGAGTTACGAGTGATGACAAAGTAATATTGTCGAGTTTTAGTTATTTAAATAAACTTCTGATGGTAAATATCTTATTAGAACGATACCGTCTGATGGCATTGTATAAAACTCATGTGTAGTATTTATAACTTTCTTAACACTGTTACCTTTAAATTCGTAAAAGATTTTGGGTTACTCACGATCACACTGATAAAAGGTTCTAATCGCTCGGGGCTTGTGATGTACAAGCCATAATAAGAATAATTTTTAAAGAGGTATAACAAACTCAATGAAAAGTGATTATTACCACCGATAGTTTATCAATACTTAAAATGGTGGTTCCAAGTAGTGCATAAGTTGTATGAAATTACACCAAATTTAAAATATTAAAATTTTAATCACCAGCGAATTTGTATTTTCTGTCGGAATAAAGAGCTTTCTGTTGTAGAAAAATGTATATAGTATCATTATATTGACTGAACAGTGACATAAAAACAATATTTACATGAGTGTATGAGTACAGACAATGTATGTAATCAGCCTATCGCCGTCCACTGCTGGACGTAGGCCTCCCTCATCGAGCGCCAACCATGATGGTTGGTACAGACAATGCAATATTGATTTCATAGAGAAAGAAGAGAATGACATTACACTTTCTGTCCATCTGGTTATTGAATTAACCAACCAAAAAAATAAAGAAAATAGTGTTTTACACTAGATAATATATACAAATAACGACCAGTACGAAAAATGCATAATATTATTGCATAGAGACAAATCCTATATACAGAAAGAAAATAACACAGTAAATTATTTTAAAGAGGGTTTTAACCTACACTCGGATCCTAGGCCCAGCAAGAAGCACCTTTAGGATGAGTCGGTGAATGATATGAAATTTATTTTCAACTTTATTTTCTACTATTAGGTTCGTTTTATCATGCATTATTATCAAAAACATAAAATAATAAATATTATAGTTTTACACACTGCAACACAATTAACCAAACATTCATAGCGCAAAGTGAACGTTTCCACCTCTAAATTGATTGGCTGTCAAACTCTTGTGATATATAACACAGCTGCTCGCCAAAACAAAGCTGTTATTTACAAAACGTATGCAGATAAGATTTTGATGAATATTCCACAAATAGTCGATATTTTTAAGCATATATATTTTTTATTTTATGTTGTTTTCATTGTTATGTATCAGAATTTTGTTTTTTATCTTTAAATTATAAATGAAAAAACACTGGACAAGTGGGAATCGGGATCGCTCATGGAGAGTTCCGTAAAAAATGAAGATCTTCAACTTTTACTGAAATTCAGATTTAGCTTAACCAGAGCTCTTTCATCTGATACCTACTTGAACTAGCTTGACTTTTTAGGTTTTAATACCAAATTTTGCCCCCTTTCAAGGCTCTAGTATCTTAGAATTTAACCACAAATGTATAGTTTTCAGACTCTTTCGTAAGCAAGTAAAAAAAATAAATAAAGTAAAAGTAAATTTAGTAATTCTAGGTCAACTGAAAGTACCTTATGAATTTTGAAAAAGTTACATGTATTGTAAATAAAATAAAAGGCAATTTTTATAAGTTATACTTCTATTTTTTCTACAGTTTTGAAATTGGTACAGAACCCTCGGCAAGTGAGTTTGACCCTCACTTGACCGGACTTTTTAAAATTAAAACCATAAAGATGGGTACTGGCATTACTCACTTTTTTAACATTTTTGCTTTATTTCTATTGTAAGTCCCCACTTTGTGCCAAATTTCATAGGTGTAGGTCGGTGGGGAAATATCCTCTAGAACAGATGACGTAGCGAATTTCATATAAAATGCAGCAAAAACAATGAATCTCTCGCTCGTATTTTTTACTGCGTTGGCTTGGAAGCCTCTTTTTTTCTATACTATAAAAAAACTGTAGGCTTGATCACCTAAATATTTGATAGTTATTACAGCTTGATACCCCCACATAATTTTGAGATGAATTGTCTTGATATATAGACAATATAGTGATTCAGTTGCATTTTTTCTTTTTTAGGAACGGAACCCTGAAATGCCGGTCCGCACTGTATACATATATATATTAAACGTAAGCTTAATAGTACTTATTTATAGTTTGTATTATGTTATTCTGACAATCAATAAAATATTATTAAAAAAATATATCTTCAATTAGAATTTTCTAAAAATAAAACTTTTCCTTCTATTTAAATGGACTTGAGAGATATCAATAATGTTATGCTAATATAAAATGAATAAAATTAGAAGCTTTCAATGATTTTACAACACTATTTATAGATTAAAACACACACACATCGAGGCTACTTTTATCATCACAAACTCTGCTGCTAAAGGTCACTGTTATTTATTGAACTAGTTAGGTCAACAATAACGCTATATATTAATAATAATAACATTTTATTGCACGTTTACAATTGGCTTGTATATTTGATGTACATATATGTATAAGAACAATCAATGTGCAACTGTGGCCTTATCTCTAAGAGCGATCTCTTACATGCAACTGACAATAAAGGATCTATAAAACAAAATAGAACGCAGAACAGTGCAAAAAGTGTCGCATTATGATTTAAGGGAGAGTTGTGTTTTTCACACGTATCTTGTATGTATGTATATAATATTCTTTATTACCATATCTCCAGAACCGCTGAACGGATTTACATAATTGAGGTATCGTTATTATATATATAAAAGAAATATATATATATATATATATATATATATATATATATATATATATATATATATATATATATATATATATATATATATATATATATATATATATATATATATTTTATATATATAATAACGATACCTCCCCTGCTATATGCGGGAACTAGTTTTAAAAACCCACCTTACCCACTTTCCGCTAAATTTTTGAGGCTTTGCGTATTGAGTAAAGAATCTGCACCGCGTTTTTTTCTTTGGTACCATAGCGAAGAAATGGAAATATTCATAATAAATAATTCCCCCAATTGAGAATCGAACCCATGACCGCTGTACCACACACATTTGCGCCTAAACTTTATAATATTGTCAATAATACCTATCTATACACATCCAGCACTAAAGTGCACCAGACGGCGTTTACACGACGACCCACTGTTAACAATCGCGCTATTAACAAGGTAGGCTGAGCGGAGCCAAGCGTGGCACCCATCCAACTTACTTCCCTCTTACCATGTAAGGACAAATAAGTGTTATAATGTGGAATAATGGTCCTATGTTCTGGATAGCCGAAGTACCGTAGCTGAATGAGTTTGGCCGTAAATTTTAATTATTTTATAGGAAATATTTTATGGTGTTAGACTTTGTGAAATATCTATGTATGTGGATTGTTTATTGGAATGTTAATAGAACTGAATCTGTATAGATTTTTTCTTAGCTTCACTTAGCAGGGTAGATAGAGGGAGCCTGGGAACCTAGTGTTAAGACATTCCGTTCTCTTTACTTCTGGGGACATTGCGTGTTGAGTGGCGGAACTCAACACTGCGCTTTACCGTTACTTTACACTTGTGCTCCTGCCGCCACTACTGGTCTATGAACTAACACAATGTTACCATTGTTTTCTAAAAGTATAATAAAAATAAAACAAGGCGTACATATATCAACTAGATACACTTATAAATAAGGCTGTTACACGATAACATTTGCATAATCTCATCAAAAATTAACGAACAGTACCTACCTTCCTACCTACCTACGAGGTAGAATTCATACTAATTATTGCTCCACGGTTTACTTTGCGCCCGCCAAATGAAATAAGGTCACTGTATGATTAAATTTTAAAAACAAACTTGCGTGTCCGTGCGGACTAATGAAATGAATTATTTTAATGAAGGGTTCTTAGCCACTACTATTTTTATGTACGCTGGAGTTTTTGTTGGATTGTCGAAGTTGATTTACGATTTTGGTCCCTATTTTGAGAGGGATAAAGTTCATTTTGCTAGCTAATTTTATAACAAAATGTCACATTATACTAGGTTGGTATAGCAGTTTTATACAGAACGATAATTACGGCTATTAAGTAATAAAATTGCGGAAGGGACATATGCAATTTTCGTTTTAGCTAACTCCATAGTGAGCTCTTAGTTTCAGAATAATGAATGTTGTTAATAAATCAGTGTAGTAAATAATGTTAATAAATGAAAAACAAATACAACATTTTTTTTTTCACTTTAAAAATGTCTAATATATTGAATATAATATTTTGTATTGCCCATATTTGTAGCGGAAATTTGTAAAAAAAACCTTATAGAGAGCGAACAACGTAAAGCTACTATAATCCTAAGTTGTAACAAGGACGTAAAAATTTTGATAAAGTTTGGTGAAAACGTATTGCTTAGTCAGAGCTTGGACGATTTCCATTAAGTCTGGGTTTATATCCCGTTTTCTAAATAAGTATATAAAAAGTGAATTCAATTATTAATAAGAAATAATATAGTTAAACATTTACGTACCTAAAAAAAATTGTGTGATACTGTAATGTGGTAAACAAACGATGTGTCCCATATTCGTAGGTAAATACACCTTTTAGTGGAATTTTTATGAAAATTTTTTTGAAAATTTATTATTTTAAAAATAACTTATAATGTTTTATATTAATAAATGTAGTACCATTTTGTATCAGTTATTTACTATTTAAATATAGATATAATATATTTTTTCTGTTAAGTACAATATGTTCCCCTTAACCTGGCTAATTTTAATAAATTATGTATTAAAAATATTATTTTTTTCCTTCCAAGTGTGACAAAAAAAAAGTAAAATACTTAGGGAACCTTTAGTTTCTCAGTCATTTTAAAATAGATTTTTTTTCTACTTTCATTTACAAAGTGTTCTCGTAGAGATTAGACAAAAGTTCTTCTTAATCGTCAATACTTTGGAGATCTTGATGAATATCTTCTTCTAATAAGTTCTATTCGTCGGCAGATGCTAGTACAGCTTTGATTTAAAATTTTCGTAGACAGTAGTTACTACTACTATCGTAGATTAATAATCGAAAATAAAAACAATCCCCATTATGCAGACTAAACCTCCATTTTCCAAGCGTGCGCGAACGACCACTTCTCTCGTGCCTTCAAGGGCTACACACAATTCATGAGGATACACAAAAGTACAAAAATTAAAGAGTGTAGCGACTAAAAATTTCGACACGACTAAAGCCTTTAAGCATGCTATACTATATATAATACTTAATATCTACAAAATATCGCGTATTCGTGTAAAAAGAAGGTCAAAGAATGATTTGATATTATATTCTCTTTGCCTACCAACTTCATACATTCCAGCGAGCTATCCAAGGTAAAAAATAAGTATTTCGTTAAAAAATCCATTAAAACTCATTACATTTACACAAAAATAATATTATTAACTATTTTCTATGATTTATAAAAGAAATAGCAATAATAACGACAAACGTAGTGATTTTATTTTATACTATTTAGAGATTCGACCTTTTTCTGAACGAGATCTGTTCGGTGGGAAACGTTAATGGAAATCGTACGGTTACAGTAAAAACAACTGAGTCACGTTTTTGCTACCTAACCTATTCTTAGACCATTGTTCGACTATTTGACAATATATATTTTTTTTGTAGGCCTACAGAAAGTAATGTTAAGATATTTCATTCTCCTCTTGTCGCCCAAATTTGATATACTAAGCATTTATAAACGCATCTGTAATAAAATATTTTGATACTACTATATATTTTTTCTTTTTTAAATTAAAATTTAATTTTTTTAAACTTATTTTGTATGTTTGTTCTACATATAAAATAGTAATACTAAAAGTTGCGTTATAAAATAGCCATATTACGTTGCAATTAAGAAATATGATTAAGGCCAGTCGTGGCGCAGTGGCACAAAGTGTGACGGTAAAATCAATGTTCTATTCCCATTCGAGGAAATAAAATATTTATTTACATTTTCATTTATTCGCTAAAATCCGGCAGAAAATGGGGAACGAGTTCTGAAGGCATTGCGTGTTGAGTGGCGGAATTCAACGCCGCGCTTGTCCTCGACACCAGAGCGAAGAAATGGAAATATAAATTTAAGTAAATATTTCACTCCTTGAGTGGGCATCGAATCCACACCCAGTCGGTTTTACAGTCACACTTTGTGCCCCTGCGCTACAAATGGCCTGATTAATTAATAAATAGCGTAAAAATAATTAAATGAAATTGAAAAATTTCAACTAATACACAATTCCTGAAATTACATACACAAACATTCATACACCAATTTCGCTACTATACAGCTAACAATTAAAAAAATAAAATCAACAAACATTCAACAAGTAAATTCCAATAGATATTTAATAAACACAGCGGACACTCCATACACAGTCAAACACAAACAGATATTAAACACGAGTTTATGACAAATGCCCACATATATCGGGCGCTGACGTACTTGGCCACGCCATCGCTCATGTAACTCGATTTGAGCTTACAAAGGAGCGAAATTCAATTTTCACTATCACTTGTGGGGTCACCTAAAATAATATATCCTTACTTTTCACGTATAACCCGCTATGGAGAGCACTTCAATGGGTCAGGTCTTTTCAATAAGGGATTACATTGTTTCAATTCAATTTTATATATAGCTTGTAAAATTCAGGATATTTTTAAGAGCTTTTATGGCTGGTGTGGTAGCGCGACGATCATATACTGGTGTGGTAGCGCGACGATCATAGGTTCGATTTCTAGTCGACAGAATGTATCATTTTCTTTGTCTCGCTCTAAGCAAATAAAGCGCGGAATTGTATTACGTGACTTGCAATACTATTTTTTTTTTAAATTGAGCAGAAAATGTGGAACAGAATGTGTAAACACAACCTAGAGGGAATTTAAATAAAAAAAGACTGCGTAATCATTATTTCCTTTATTCACGCATTCCTCTATTCTGCATTTAGCAGATTAGGTAGAAGAAACCTAGTGTTAACACTCCGTTCCCCACTTTTCATACAATGTTCGAAGCGTGGCAAGGAGTGGCGCAATGCAACACTGCGATTTATCTTATAACCAATACAAAAAAAGTTCAAATAATAATTCATAGCCCCGAATGGGAATCGAACCTATAACCATCGCCTTTTCAGTCACATGCTGGTACCAATGCACCATGACGGCCTTAATACCGTAATAAAAATATTGTTGTGAGTATTATTCAGGTATACTGGATTTATTTCTGAATATTGTCTATTCGTATACTATGTGAGAGAAGAAATCATTTATATAGTTAAATGAATAATAGTTGATAAATTATAAACATCTTTTCTTATAATTTTATGTTGTATCACCCTCTATACTGATAAACATAACAAATATATGATTTTCATAACTTTTTTTACTTCTAGAACCTTAAATTGCTATTTTTCAATCCTTTTTAATTAAATTTCTAAGCTCTATATTAACGTCAGAATTACTCACACATTCGATATAATACATTTTATAGTGACATTTTCTTTCATGAAATGGGAAATTTTTCAATATCATCAGTATATTTTCATTAAATGTGATATATACAGTGTGAAATGTGTGAATAGTTCAATGTTATATCTAGAAATGGACTTAATTCCTTAGTGTTTAGCTGAGGGAGATATATATTTATAGCCTCTATCACATAAACAATAAAGGCCAAAATGGTGTAACCCATGCACTTTACGTATCCTCCCGTATAACATCTGTTTTAGTATTCAGTTCAGAATCATAGAAGCTTATACTTGGCATATTCGAGTTGAATACACGGATTCCTTCCAGATTAGATGGTATTGCTCGCTGGCATACCCCATAACATTGCTTGTAATATAATTATGGATATATCTTCACGCAATTTTGCATAGTGGACGAAAAAATTGCTTTAATTTTCTTTTTTTTAACATATGGCTGGTTTTAAAAAAAATAATGTAAATACGCTTTGCTTCATATAGTTATTAAAATGTATCAATTATTGCACATTTAATATTTTCTATGAGATTGTAAAAGATTTTATATCTTTTGGTAAATCTAGTTGGTGTTATATATTTCTTTTTATTAAATATGTCTATATTTTCGTAATATTATTTACAAAAACATCAAAAAAAAAATCAGCTTCACGCTGTATCTCGCACGCAGCAGGGTAGGCAGAGGAAACCTGGTGTTAAGACACTCCGTTCCCCACTTTCTGCCGAATTCTGGAGGCATTGAGTGTTGAGTGGCAGAACTCAACGACACCAGAGCGAAGAAATGGAAATATAAGTGTAAGTAAATATTTCATCTCCTTGAGTGGGGATCGAACCCACAACCAGTCGGTTTTACAGTCACACTTTGTGCCGCTGCGCCACGACTGGCCTCATAGAAATATATACAATACAAATCTTAATAGAAAACAAAATAAATAAATATTTTTAAATTAAAAACATTATAACTAAAAGTACTTAATAATTACTGTAATATATTCTACAAAATAGAACAAAACCAAAATTAACTTAATTTCACATGTATTTAAAACACAATACGAAAGAACATTCCGGTTTAATGAAACGTTTTACCTACTGCGTCTGAAAACTTACTTCAAAACTTAACCAAAGATTTTAGTTTAAAACTTACATAATATTCAGTTCAGAGTATAAAGGCTTTAGAGCATACAACTTGCGGTTTCTCATGTTCATAGTACGTTATAGAATTCATTAAACACTATTAGATTTGCTTCTAGGTTATTTGTAGCGTTCCGCTAAGCGGAGGGCTACGGTGCTACGGTGCTACGGTGCTACGAATCTACAGCTCTACGGAGCTATGTGGCTACGTTGCTACGTTGCTACGAAATACGTTGCCTGGAGATTGCAAGTGCTAAGACAATTACGGCCAACTAAGTTAAGGCTATTCTATTATATGTGTGGGTCTGTGTGATGTAAGGGTGATTGCACATTATGAATATATTATATAGTTAGAAGTTAGTTATTCGGTTATCGCTATAAGTTGCAAGTTATAATGGCATTATATCATGTAGACTGTATAGTGCGGTGTCGATTTCATATTATAACAGTTAAGAAAGGTTATAATGTTCGTAGCACAGTAGCACACATAGGCTATTTTTTTTTTAATTTGATTTTTTTATTGCTTTTTAAGATTTTTTTTTTATGGTAGCAAAAATGTGCAAAAATATATCATATTGTTACTAACAAATAGAGTAAGATCGATTTTAAATATAAAATTAATATATTTTAATTTTACATTAATAAAATATTTAAAATATGTAAAATCAAGTTTAAAAATGATTCTGGTAGTTGCTTCTATAAATTCTATGTATAAAAAAGAAAAAGAAAAATTCGGCGGAAAGTAGGGATATCATAACTCTAGGTCCTCTGCCCAACCTGCTGTATGCGAGATAAAGCGTGAAGCAGATTTAACTTTTTGATTTAATTTAATTTCTTTTTAAGTGTACCTATGTCTCTTTTGATATGTGCTTAAGGTAATATTTAACTACATAGAAAGAAATATTAGGAAATAAAATGTCAGTAAAACTAAATTGTGAGCAAAATTAAATAACTGTTGCTAACAATATTTTTTATAATAATATAGCTTATATTGTATAATAATATAGCTTACTATGTTTTTTTTATTAATATTTTTTTATCCAAATAGTCAATACGATAATTGTGCGTTCAAATTCCTTTCTATTTTATATTTCGTTGTAAGAACAGAAGCGTCAAAACAGAAGTAACTCATACATTTTTTTTCTTCAATATATATATACAAGATACGTGTGAAAATAAAATAAAACTGCCACAGGCAAGCTGGATGACACATTTTTTTCATAAAAGTCTATGTGTTATATTTTTATTTTTATTAACCTTTCCTTATTTTGATCTCACTAATAAGATATTTACATTTCAATATAAATTCTTTAGCATTAATTTGTTATAATATCATATGTATAACAGGAAAATGGAGAGAAGAAATATTCTGCCTATATTATTTTATGTAGTTATTTTACAAGATATCATATCGGAATTATTTGAGGCCGGTCGTGGGGCAGCGGCACGAGGTGTGACTGCAAAACCGACTGGTTGTGGGTTCGATCCCCACTCGAGGAGATGAAATATTTACTTAAATTTATATTTCCATTTCTTCGCTCTGGTGTCGAGGTTAAGCGCGGCGT
>DWQW01005223.1:0-18194 GCA_018249695.1 Heliconius erato demophoon
GAGGGTGCCCACCACCCTTGACTCCGCGACGTGCCTTGCAGGCTCCCGCCGCCGCGTTTCGCGGACGACTAATGTCCCCGCGTCTCGCGGCCAGTGGCGGTCGAGGAGGAGCACCGTGAGGTTTTAGGACGGCCTACCATCTGCCAGTCCGTGAGCCCCACATAACCCGCTCGATTCCCCACTCGGGCTGGTATCCGTAAAAGGATTTCCTCACGAAAAAAAAAAAAAAAGCATGTCATTACTTCTATTGGTTTATTTGCACTACTCTGGTTTTACTTCAGATTTGCCAGTCTCCAAAATCAACTATAGCTAAAATCCGGTGAAGGCCTAATAGCTTATTCTCTTCCAGTATTGGACAGCTTGAAAAACATACACATAAAATTACAAAATTATTGATTTATGTTTTATTACTTTATTTTAACCCTTAATGTTTCTATCATAAAAATATTTAATGTACAGACATACTTTTTACTGTTTTAATATATGACACTTAGTTACTATCAATAACGTAATAGTAACTATAAAGACAGCTTAAACATTGGCCTTTCGTGGCGCAGTGGGACAAGAGTATGAGTATCAAATAGAACGAAATGTATAAAATACAAAAATAATAATGATTATAATTGGTATTACCATACGAGGAAAAATATTTTTTCTTAGTACTGTTAACAAACTCACGTAAAAGAGGGTAGATATATAGGTGAAAAAGGCTGTAAGAAGCAATGGAATTGAGTCAATCGCGGCAGTTGCTTATAGGAAACGGCCCTTATTAGAAGGAAACTCGTATGATAAAATTGTTATTGAGTGATACATATCACTTATTGCAATTACGTAGAATCTCTTTCCGTATAATTTAGAAACATATAGACGATAATTGTTTTTAAAAACGTTAACCGCTTCCGATTTCACAACATATATCTATCTATAATATCTTCTTAAGTACAACCATTCAATTCAATAATACTTAAACCTAGCGGGTAAGATAAATCTGGCAACGAAAAAATAGCTAACAGCTTTGCGTAGGCTTGAAATTAATCCCTTTATGCTTAAAATAAAGTGCGTTATTGGATTCTACTACCCACCTTCATGACTACCTCGAATCATTAGGATTTCTATTTATATCCTTCAAAATAATTAAGGTAATACATATATAAATATAAACGCCGTCGTAAGTATATAAATTGTTTAATTACTTATTACTTTTAGCGGGTAGATTAGAAGGAACCTGGAAACTTAGTGCTTAGACACTCCGCTCCCTACTTTCCATCGACTTATTGAGACATTGCGTTGTATTGAGTAGCTGAACTCAACGCCGCGCTTTACCAGCACGAGGAAATGAAAGTATTAAACATTTCATTCCTCAGAGAATGAACCTATATTGAACCACCACCTTTACAGTCTCATGCTACTGTCCCTGAGCCTTGGCGACTTAAAATGTTAAAGAAAAAGCTATCCTTTAGTATAAATAATATGTGCTAAGTTGAATATAATATTTATAATTGTAAATAACATCGTATTATCATTATGTATGCACATCAATAGTACTTCATACTACATACCCTAAGAGAAACTTTGAATTGATCGCTTTAGCACAGCATATAATTCCTGGTACTGCTTCAGTAGTTAATGCCATAATAGCAGAACTAGGGATAACTTTGTTCACTCACACTTTATCGTATTATTCATTTGGTGCAACAATGGCGTAATTGCATTTTTATTAAAAAAAAGTTTAATATTTATAAGCATAAGATTGTATCTCCTGCAATATTGTAAATACGTCGATGTTGCACCAAATCAGCCGTTATATTTGAACTTGATGGTACTGTGTGATACACGTGTACTAGTAATTAAAATGTCACAAAACGTTTAGGTTCTCCTGTTATCTACATAATAATAGATAGGTTTTTTCTTAGCTTCACGTTGTATCCCGTACATGGCAGGGTTGGCAGAGGAAACTTAATGTTAAGACACTCCGTTTTCTACTTTCCGCAGTATTCGAGAGGCATTGTTAAGTGGCGGACTCAACGCCGCGCTTTGCCTCGGTACCACCTGGCGAAGGGCGGCGGACTAACAAAGAAATAAAAATATTAAATATTTTAATCCTTGACTGGAAATCGAAACCACAACCAGTCGCGTTTACAGTAACACAAACCTGCGCCACGACTGGCCTCAATTATGGAAGAATTTACTTACAAATTCAATGAATCATATATGTATGATGTCCTCGGTAAAAGTTAGAATAAAATGTTGCTTAATCTAAATGTTTCAAGTGAATGTAAATAGTCTATTGTATTCACAGGGGAAATGAAGTAATGGTTTTAAATATAAGTGGATTATATTTTGCATGTACTCATTGATATAACGTCCTCAATAATATGAAACTTTTAATTTAATAATCTTTATATAAATAAAAATAAAATAAATCAGCTTCACGCTGTATCCCGCACACAGCAGGGTAGGCAGAGGGAACCTAGTGTTAAGACACTCCGTTCTCCACTTTCTGCCGAATTCTGGAGGCATTGCGTGTTGAGTGGCAGAATTCAACGCCGCGCTTAACCTCGACACCAGAGCGAAGAAATGGAAATATACATTTAAGTAAATATTTCATCTCCTCGAGTGGGGATCGAATCCACAACCAGTCGGTTTTTCAGTCACACTTTGTGCCGCTGCGCCACGACTGGCCTCAAGACTGATCTTTATTTATTGTTTTTTTATCAGCTTCACGCTGTATACCGCATATAGCAAGGTAGGCAGAGGGAGCTTAATGTTAAGACACTCCGCCCCCCACTTTCCGCCGAATTTTAAAGGCATTACGTGTTGAGTGGCAGAACTCAACACCATTTCCTCGAGTGGGAATTAAACCCACTACGTGTCACGTTTACACGCTTGTACCCCTGGGCCTAAGCCTCTAGGTACTATATTGAAGTACAAAAATGACTACGACGTAGCTGAGTTTGGATATTTCTATCTCTTTTTTTATTTAAGTTGTGGAAAATAAGAAAAGTGAGATCCTGGTCCTCAGATGGTAGGAAAATGAAAATCGAGTATCATTTTTGAAAACGAAGTGGACACAGAAGACTCCAAACACAAAAAATAAATTAGGTTCACAATTTGTTAGTGACGTGACCGTCAACATCTTTCCGCTCTTCCGTTACGTTCCACCTGAGCCGAGTGTGCGAGCGAGAGCGGGGAACAATTGATAGAGGGAACAATCGGTCTAAACATCTTATTCTTAATAGAATAAACCTGCGTTGTTAAATAGGATCTTAAATATCAGACACATAAATATATTGTTAATAGCACATTGTTTCTTGTAATTCATCTGTATACATAATTAATTAAACAAAATGTAAAATATTTTTAACATCTTAGAAATGTTATTCCACAATTATGAAAAAAAAAAACATTTTTTTGGCAACGTATAAAAATTTATAGAATTTTTTTACGTATACCGCTACGTTCAAAATTTAATACGTTTCTAAAAGAGTAAAAAGGAGAGTAAATAAACATAAAGTTGTCATACCGTATTTGTGGTGGCGTTAATCTTAATATAAGAATTGATCACTCAGCCCTGACGATGAAGTTGTGGAATTTGCTGAACTTGATGGCATCTCTCCTCGTGAGTATTTATGATAATCGGGACATATTAAATTTATAGAATGCTGTGACGCCAGCGTAATATTCGTGATATTAATAAATGTTTTCATATATTACGGGGCTACGTGAATATTATATGCAAATGGCTTTTGTGCGTTCGTTAAATTAATAATAATTATTGCCGAAGTTTTTATACACAATTAATATATCATTAATTGTGTTTTCATATATAATTAATTAATATATAATTAGTTGTGTTTTCGGGCAACGTGATTTACTGCTTATATTGTATCTATAATGCATAAGAAATGGTAACGGCTATAAGTAGTCAAAAAATACTTAAAATTATAAAATTCATATGAAGATATAAATAAGACAATGACATGGCAATTTTATTAGTCTAAAAATACTTTTGCATCAATTAATCTTGTTTTTTGATTTATTTGTTAATATGGAGTCAATTTTGAATAAATTACATCATAAGGTAGGATGCGAGAAGAAAAAAATAATTTCGCTCATTTTGTAAAGCTTCATATTTTATTTCACAAATTCAATCAATTATAAAATAATAAATTGAAAAGTGTGAAAAATCTGTAGCTTTTACAGCCGACTAAAGAGACATATTTAATAACCGAAATAATTAATTATTATTACTTTCTAAGGGATGGCTTTAATTGGTTATAAATGTCTTCCATCATTTTCTCTAGAAAAGCTCTGATTTATTCAATCGGCTGTTTGAATCTCATTGAAAATCAAATTAATTTCGTCGGTTCATTATCATGTTTGCTAATGCTACTTACTATAAGTACTTCTAAAGTTTTTATAAGAATACTGAAAGCCTATACCTATTATTTTGCCTATATAAATTTATTGAGTACATATGTACTTTACATCTTATTTTTGTAAGGTATTGTGAGAAAGTGAGTCAATCGTAAGTAAAAGTTTCATACGTAAGAAATGTTAATCAATAATACTTATCTTTGAAGAAAGTTGTTTTTGAGTGCGGAGTTGTTGAATTTTAACTTTATAGGGATGTCTTTGTATTTTGGGAATCGTGTATTTTATAGTCCATTAATTCTCTAGTTAGTACATACACAACACTTACGACTCTGTGATAATAATCTGCCACAAAATTTCAGCATTATCTTAAATTGAACATGTTTTGTACATGAAAATCTATAATTCCTAAAGTGTTAATTCTTCTTTTTAGGGTAAAACCACGAAAGATGACCCACATTTGAAAAAAACCTCCTAGTTTCAAAAATATAATTTTTATGTCAATAATTTCTTTGTTTCAGTTATTTTAATCCTTTATGTAGAATTAATAATTGCTGTTTTGATTTATCAATTACAGATTTACCAGAATTTTGCCTTTCGTGAAACTCTGTTTTGTGGATAGATCTTCCCATATGGATTATTGCTCCACTGTAATGATACTAAAAAGGATAGATGCCTACAGTACGGGATAGACGACCTTTATATTGGGTAAATAAAAAATCCAACCAAATTCATGAGGTCAATTGCCTCCAAGTATCTTAATCTACTTAGATCAAAATATTTAAATATGTTTTGAATTTTTTAAATATTTATTTTATTTTATTATTTTATAAAAAGAAATAAAAAAATTGCTAGGGCGTCATTATTACTAAAATAGTTTTTATGATCGTTATAAGTGACTAATATATTAAGAATTCTTATCGTCACATGGACTGCTACCCGGGCATTACTTACCAAGTGGGAAAAGTAGCTCTCTTTAAAATACCCACATCATTTAAAAATTTGATAATCATTATAAACCGATTTTGACAATATCCTTACTACTATTACAGACGTCAATATCCTTGTCAACAAGTATTTATTTATAATTCCATAAACAGAAAGTTAGACAACAATATTTACCCAAAATTAAAGTTTCATTGCAAAACTATCTTAATTGAGTGGCTAAGCACATTTAACTAAGAGGAAACCGAACGTATTTTAAAAAGAATTATAAGATTTTTATCACACACATATACCCTCTCACTCACACACTGAATGTGTGTATACACGCACACGAACACGTACACGCACACTCGCACGCACACGCACACACACTGAGCACGCAGCACAGTACTCACATAGTAAATAGTTTATTGTATAACATTAATTATTTAGATTATGTTTAATGTCCCGAGACTGTTACTGGCCTTAGGTTAAGAGCGAAATATCTCAACATAAGTATAATAATTACTTTCTGGCGTCGTCTCACCAAACATTTGTTTGGTGTATGCTTTAGGAAATAAAACAATTTTTATTATATTTTTATATTTTAGTTTTAGTATTATTTTTCTGGACAAAGCCAGTTTTTAATTAATTTTCTTTGAAACAAAGGATGTGGCTAACATCCTTCTTTTAAAGAAAATTAATTATTTAATTTAACAATAATATAATTAAACATTATTTAATTGCCACTCCGCCAAAACTCCGCTGGTTTTATACAAAATCTGAGCAACAATCCTGAAGTTGGTACGAAGCCCTACGTCCGATTCGAACTTGACCAGTCCGAGTAGGACTCGCCCATTATTATACATATTAAACGATTATTTTAAGTGCTATTGTATTGATAGTGACAAGTATATTAAATGATTTTTATTCGGAAAGAGATTTCATATTCCGTTATACATAAAATACGTAAGGTTCTTAAATACTGAGTTTCCTATATATAAGAATGAAAAAGACCCGTACTATAATTTCTATCTCAAACCTTCGGAGCAAAGTAGATCACATGTTGGCTCTTCGTACATAAACCACGGTAATTAGTCGCCTCCGGCAAGTCTATCAATTAAAGCAATCTTACTAACGTATACATCTGTAGTGTCTACTAATGAGAAATCTTATCTTTACCTTATCTTATCTTTTCTTTATATTATCTTTTCTTTATCTTATCTTTTCTTTATCTTATCTTTTCTTTATCTTATCTTTTTCTTCTTATGTTAGGAACTCTTACCGTATCATCAAGTCTACTACTCGTCACATTATAAATTACTAATTAGTTCGATGTTCGATGCTTCTAACGAGTTTTCCAATACTTCCGAACCTCGATTAGTTACCTGAGGGTAAAAATGATCCCTTGCGCAAGAGACATTAATCTTAGAGACTAATGTTGATAATATTTTAGTGTCCGTCAATCATTTACTCTTTCTGTCTGTCTTTGTCAAATAATATTTCAGATTTTTTAAATTTAGAATAAAGGTAGGTACTTTTATAAGTGATAAATATAATGGTTTTTTAGTTTTCGCTTTATTTCCAGATGGGTCCAAAAGGTTATTCCTAAATTTTATATTATAAAGGTATCCCGCTAGTGAGATTTGAAACTAAAATAAGAGTGTTCAATTAATCAATGACATATAAAATATTATTTTAAATTCTTATTCACAAACGTTCCTCACATTTAAAAGATTAAACATGTAGTGGCTCATTTCTTTGTTACATGTTCCATATAATATGTAAATAGGTTATACATCATTAACAAAAAAAATCAAATATTTATTGTATTATCTCATGCGAAGGTAAAATACGGCTTAATTATGTTTCACCTCAACTATATTTTTGATAACACAAATATAGCGAATAGATGCGTACCTAGTTAAAAAGTTATTTCCGGAGCAGCGTTCAGGTTTACATTTAGGCATTTTTATATCATGCCAGCAAATCTTTAGTAAGCTATTAATTGGGACGGTGACCTGTAGTCGTGTCACAAATCCTAAATTTGTTAATTTATAACTAAGATCCAAGGCAATAATTACGGCCAGAATATTTATTACCTTATTTTTACATTTAATAAAATATTACCGAAAATATCTCTGGAGACCGTCCCTGACAATGAACATTTATCAAAATCAAGTCATAAAGTTGGCCAATGGAGATAAATTTCAAGTGATTTTCTGGTCTAACGCATACAATGGAATTAACAGAAAATGAAATAAAGACCAGTTGTGCCTATCCACCGCGGGAAATGAAATATGCAAATGGTTTTAATAAATTTGAGTAACTAACCTTTTAAGTTAGTGATTTATAAAAAGAGAAAAAAATATCTTAGTAATATTATAAATTTAAATGTTTTTTACGGATGGATGAATATTTGTTTGACTTTCATGTCACCACTGAACAAATTTCGATGAAACTTAACAGTACCTACTATTGATTATATGTCAGCAGAGTACAAGGGCTACAATTTATGTAAAGATTTTATATAATTAGGCTATAATGTGACAATAAGTTAGCTATTAATATTCATAACTTCAATGATTTTATAATTTTATATGTTTTCTTACATTGTTACCTAATAGAAACAGAAATATCCTTTAAATTAATATGAACAACAGTGATTTCACTGTTAGTGGATAAGGTTATAGATAGATAACTGTCCCGTATTTCGTATCACTATAGTTTACGACAAAAATTCGGCTTTCATAATAATGAAACTGAATTTTTGTCGCCAACGGGCTAGAGACTTATTTTCCGCACTATCTCTTAGACCTTCAAATAAATTCCCAGGCAATGTTGCTGACAGAAGGGTCTCGCATAAATACACAAATTGACAGACGCCACCCATATAGTGAGTATTTTGCAGCTTTTTTTCTGTTTGATCAATTTGCTTACTTTTGCATTACGTATTATTTAGGCATACAGATCCCACAAGGCAGTTTAATAACAATAACATATTGATTGAATGATAGAAGCAAGACATAAGAAGTAAGAATATCTATAGATTATTTAAATATTTGTTTGAGACTGAGTTTGATTTTTTTCAGATTTTTTCATATATCCTACAACAAGGCTGGTGGAGAAAATCTAATGTCAAGTGTAAAATTATAAACTCACAATTTCTTATTTATCTCACTGGTCTACGATGGTCTCTATCAAAGATGATGGGTGGATGATATATGATGATATTTGTTAAAAATAAATATTTGACGTTACGTTATTCCTTTATCATATTCAAAACTGAAACATAAGCTTAATACTAGTAACTAAGAATTCTATTTTACGTTAAACATTTTAATAATCTTTAAAGTGTTCTTCCACACTTACGAAAGAAAACCATATCTTTCTAAAAAGTATTTTAATTGAACTTCCTATCTTAATTAAATGTTGATAATCGTTTAAAGTCTATAAATGAGAAAAAGATTCGTTCCACGTTTAGTGATCGTTATCAATAAGTTTCCTTCCAAACAGACTACTATTAAACAATGCTTTGGAATGGATATTTTAGTTTTCGCTTTTGTTGTTTATTAGTAGCAAACCGGTTGAGGGTCAGGCTTGGTTTGGCTTCTAAGGCTTTTACCTACTTCTGTCTATCTATGTATGAATGTTATGTTAAATTTGAGTTATTTTCTTTTTTTTTTATCTTATTTCCTTACTCCTGATCTTTATAGATATGTTTATCATCATTACTGGGTACTTTATTCTTACAGTTTTTTAAAAATATTAACCATAAATTAATGTAATCGCGTAGAAAAGGTTATATAGTGCATACCCACATGTTCTATATAAATAATACTTTGTAATTGATGCTCATTCTATATTCAAGGGTCAAAAGGCTCGCATAAGTGACCGTGTTTGTAAAGTAAGGCCGGCTCTCGTCCCTTTCATCAACGAAATAACTGATCTTATAATTAATTACTTCGTGTTTGTTTGTTAGATAATAATTTATATTAAATTTTGAAGTACAGATTTTAATTTAGTACATTTAATCTAACTGAAACTATCTAAATATTTCCATATATTTCCATCGATGCGGCGGCGGCGATTATTTTTTTAGAGGTGTTTGGTATTTGGGGTTATTTTTTCATCATGAAGAATATGAGGATCGTCGTCGCACGGAACGAATGTAGCAAGCAAGTCATAACGCTTTTTAAAACAAAGAAAGCTTGAAAGCAGTTACAAGATTATAATTTTGATAAACGTGTTGATTAACAACATTGTATTTCCTTTTTTTTGCTTTATGCTGTATTTCCCACACAGAAGGGAAGGCACCGGGAACCTAATGTTAAGATACTTCCTTCCTCATTTTCCGCCGAATTCTGGAGGCATTGCTTGTTGAGTGGCGCAACTCAACGCCGCTGCTGTAATCACTATGAAGTAACTAACTGTACCTGCTGCGTTCGTAGTAACCTCGGGCACTTAAAGTGCGTCATGTGTTACACGTAACACTTACTTATTTCAATTGGACCACGTTCTAAAGCGGTGAGCTTTAGTAATTGTCAAATTTCTTTAAAAACTATTAAAACTTTTTAAATATATTATAATAAATTTAATATACTTAAATAAATTATAATAACTTGATAAGAAATAAATGACATACATATACCATATGTATCTATAGATAGGATTGTAGACAAACAGCCAATTGGTAAGTAATTTGGGTTAATGATTTAACGGTTTTACACGTTTTCCGGAATGTAACACGAGCACGACACAGCGTGTGTATCGATGGTCTGCGCGTTTGTACCGGATTTATTAGCGCGGTTAGGGCTTTTATTACTAATGGTCTTTTACCCATTAACTTCATTGAACGCAGAACACTGGATTACATTCTTGTTGCTTATTACCCTGTAGAGCGTACACAAGAAATATTTATTGAATTGCTATTTAATAGCTGGTGGATAAATATGTTATATATTTTTAGGGTTCGGTATCTCAAATGGTGATAACGGAACCCTCATAGGATCGCTTTGTTGTCCGTCAGTCCGTCTGTCAAGATCGTTCTCTCGAGATCGCGTGGAGACGTCAAGCTAAAATTAATATCAAATATACAAGTATATGTGAACATAATAAGCTTTTAATTTTTAAGTCATAAACATAAAGTATATATAAAAAATATAAAAACTAAATTAAGTAACCAACATTGAGACATTATAATTCCTTTACATTGTAGTAAAAGTTAAGCTTTGCACAAAGAAACCATGAAAACGAAACGTGATTTCATAATATTTTGCTTCTGAACGATTTCAGTTACAATTTTTGTGTAAATTTTCCATCACATATTTCGCAGGCTGTGGCATTTGTACGACTGTCGACACTCGGGTCGAGTGTTCGACGGCGCAAAAGTGGAGCCGCCGTCAACGCCGCTCACTTCGTAGCTGGGAAATATTATGTAAGGCAGTCTGTCCCGTAACTCGCACGTAACTATGTGCGCCTGACATGTTCGTAGAATAAGAATGTTTCCTTTGTAACTTTACCTTATTTTAATTAGATCATTATTATATACTGGAATTAAACTATCCAAGTTTTTTAAACATTTTTTGAACTGTTATTCCACACTTAGGAACCACCTGGTCGGTTTCCAGAAAGCGCGGGTTCGATTTCCGCTACGTTTAAAATTTTATACGTTTTCTAAATAAGTATTTTTCTAGATAAGTATTTATCCCAGTTTTTACCAACTTGTAATTTTTACAGTTAATGGCTTTCGAAATAAAAAGAAAATGCAATACAAAGATTAAATGAGGCCAGTCGTGGCGCAGGGGCACAAAGTGTGACTGTAAAACTGTAGGTACTTGGTTTCAGGTTTGATCCTCCTCCGATACTCGAATAAATTAAATATTTATTTAAATTTATATTTTCATTTCTTCGCTTTGGTGTTTGGGCAAAGCGCGGCGTTGAGTTCCGCCACTCAACACGCAATGCCTCTAGAACTCAGCGGAAAGTGGCGAACGCGAACCTGCTGTGTGCGGTAAACTGATTTAATTCGATTTTGATTTTCAATACAAAGAAAATATTACGACTAAAAATATCGTTAATAATTCAATTAGGTCTACAATTTTTTATACATACTTAATTATAGTATAATGTCAGAGAATACATTATTTACAGATTATTTATTAGTCGTCATAATATTATTTTTAAATAATAGACAATATATGTACAACTGAAACAGTGATATAGGATGAAAATAAAAGATTAATAAATAAATATAGACGTCAAACATAGAACCTCTCCTTTTTGAAGTTGGCTAGTGAAAATATTGTAGGCAATTCAATTACTACGTGAGTAAACCTGAAACTGACATAATCCTGTCTTCAGACGATAAGTATTCTCGTCTCCTTTGAGTGAACTTCACTCACAGCTCTCCTTGAAACTCTTTAGGGAACTCTATGTAACTTCCATTGAATAAATCTTTTATAATTTAACTTAATTCATTTATCTAAAGACTGCTTGTCATGTATCTACTAAAATATTATTGTACCACGATATATTTAAAATTATATTTAGATTAATGCGCATATAAGTACAGCAGAAAACCTTTAATTTTTTACAGTATATGAAACGCCTTTTAAATAAACAAAGTAATAAGATTTTTACAGAACTAGAAAAAATAGAAATAAAATTTTAGCTTGCAAAAGGATCATTCATTTTCCATCAACCATTAAATGGCTTTCAACATGAATATTCGTACCTCTGAAAACGTATTTTTGAGCTTTCTTTTTAATTATTAAGAGAGAAGAGAGTTTTTGCATTACTTACCACCATAGAAATCAATTACATATAAAAAAATATAAATCACATATTTTTTTCTGCTGTTAAATGGCTTGTAAAGATGTCTTAAGTGCTACACAGATTCCACTCCTAACAGTCACTAAAGGTAAAAAAAATGTCGACATTTTAATTGAATTTTTAAGCTTAAAATTTCATTGTACTGTATTGTTTTTACAATTGAAAAGATGAAGAAATATGAATGCAAAATAAACGTGTGAAATTTACAGTAAAGTATCTATAAAGCATATATAGAATTTTTGAAATATACATTGTACAAGAGAATACATAGGTTATAGGAATCTTGGTTTATCCTTATTATGCCAAAATCGAGTGTCATAATTCAAGGCTTTTTCCCCCTACTCTGCTAAGTTTATAAAATTACATACAGAAAAAAGGACAAATAAATGAAAAGCTTTTTTATCTATGTTAACATAACATTATTTTATGAAATGTTCGGCTCGCTGACGTTACTATGGTTTATACATAGTAGTTGACAGCGATCGTTTAGTGACATGTCATTTAAAAGGCTTTATTGATAGGCAGTGTCACGAAAATCGAAATTTTTCATGAACTGTAATAGTGGATATAATCAGAAATAGTTTCATTTGATACCCATTGTAAATATTACTTTTTCTCTATGTTGTCAACTACAACATTCTTTGTATCTGGCAACCTTTATATAGAATACTAGCGGACCCATGCGGCTCCGCCCGTTTAAACTATATGATTATTTACTAAATATATTTATGAAGTGGTTTTCATTTTTTAACATGATTACTAAACACTGAAAATAATTTCATATATATTTATTTATTATACCAACATGTTTAAACACAAAAGGAGAGAAAAAAAACAGAAGGAAAAAGACGGCCGTATGCAGGTATATACAGGTGATCTCTTCCAGGCAACCCCTACTATAAAAAGATCAGAAAACAAAGGATTGGTGTATAAATGTTCACTAAGTATGTATAAAAAACTTACTTAAAATTAAAAGTAACACGAAATAATAGGTCGGGGCAAAAGTATTTTCGTATTTTGAATGTACTGTTAGTCATCAAATCTCTTTGGTTGTATATGTGTGTGAATGTAACTGGCTGGTTTTATTAGACCATTAAAATACACCTGTTTCGGTCATTGCAGAACTCTTTAAGAAGCATAAAGCTAGCCTCAAAAGAACACTGTAAACACTATCTGTCAGATTTTTTTAATCAAAAATTCCCATATTTCTCCAAGAATGGGATGATTTCACTACCCATAAAATGGCAACAAGTCATCGATCAAAACGGCACATACATATTATAAATAAATAAAAATAAAATAAAATTATACCTAAAAAAAATATTTTTCTTTGTATGAAAACTACCAAAATACTTTTGTTCCGACCTTATATAATACCAGAAGAAAACAAAATTTAAGCAAGCTCAGAAGTTAAAAAAATCTATCTAATCTTCTACTCGAATAAGCGAAGAATACCAAAGAAAAATATGAATTAATAATAAAAAGCACCTAATATTTTTAAATTAAACACCGCGGATTTTTTAAAGGACAATACTCGTATTTTTATAGAACATTGTATTATGCGTCTCATTAGGTTGATTGATTCAGCGCACGCCATGTAAATGTCACCAAAAAAAAAGTAATATATTGAATAAGTTAGGGCCTTTCGGGTTGCTTAGCAACGGCTGTAATTAATATGTCAGACAATAAATTGCATGTCAAATAGATATATATATTAATATACGAATATATGTATCGAGAATATTACAAATATAGGAAAAAAAAGTATCCTATGTTCATCCCAAGACCCTCAAGTACCTGTATATTAAATTTAATCACAATCGGATAAGCGGCTTGACCCTGATTGCGTTACAGACACACAGACAATGTTACTTACGTTTATTTTTATACAGTGGGTAAAAAAAGTATTTGCACACCTAACTTTTTTAAAATTACTCCTACAGAAAAACAGAATGGTTTCAGTTAATTATTGTATTTAATAGCTTATTCTATATGTATTTCGAATCGGTTAATAAAAATTATTGGAAAATAGAAATGAAAAAATGAGATCGTAAAAACACTTATTTTAAAGCCAAATAAGTATTTGCACACCGACCTTCTTGTACGTATTTTGTAAAAATTTCTACAATAAATAAAAGAAAAGCAAGGCAATTAATATTTTGTGTGCATTCCATTAGCATCAATGATAGGTTACAATCTCTTTGGTATGGATTTCACTAATTTGGATGTTTGAATCGAGATTTGAGCCCATTTTTCACTAAAGCACTATTCAAATCATTTTTATTTAAAATTTTCATTTTCCGCACATTCAAATCCAGCAGATGCCATACATTTTCAATTGGGTTGACGTCTGGCGATTGCGGCGGAGTTTTTAGCATTCTACGGACATTTTACAGCAACCATTCCTTAGTTTTTCATAGGTGTATACTTAGGATCATTGTCCTGCTGAAAGTAATATGTCTCAATTATGCCTAATTTTTATGCGCTGCAAGGTAAATTATCGCGCAACATTTTAACATGATCTACTGCTTTCATTGTTCCTTCGACAAAAGCTAAGTTTCCGACACCATTTGCTGCCATGCAGCCCCAAAGCATTACATGGCCACCACCGTGTTTGACCGTACTATGTACATGTTTTGCCTGCAGTTCAGTATTTGATTTGCGCCACACAAATCTTTGTCCGTCAGATCCAAAAAGATCAAAATTTACTTTTATCAGAAAAAAATATATTTTTCCAAAATTCCATAGGCCTATGTACATATTCTTTCGCGAATGTGAGTCTTTTTTCTCTACTGGCCTCACTTGTGAAAGGCTTTTTCCTCGCTGTTCTGCCGCGAAGACAACATTATGCAGTACGTTTCTTACAGTTTGGGCACAGACAACCTTACCCAAACTTGAAGCAATGTCATTTGCTTAACTGGAAGCGCTAGTAAATGGTTTATTTTGTACAATTTGCCGCCTGTCTCTTGTACTTAGTTTCTTCGGACGACCGGACCTTGCTTTTTATTCAACACTTCCCGTTTTTTCTCGTTTTTTTATAATATACGGCACTATCGAATAATTTAACTTTAAATTTACTCCGATTTGGCGATAACTTCGACCTTTAATACGAGTGAAATAATTTCTTCATGCGTCGATAACAACAATTCAAAGTTTTTTGACATGTTTGCTTTAAAAAAAATCTGAACACTAAACAAAAGTCTCGATATTAGGATACATCTCCCGATGATCGTGTGTATTCGAATGATATTGATATTTTACGTAAAGTGTCAAAATATGGCAGGAAAAACAATTTTTTCAAGGGAATAGTTAGTGTGCAAATACTTATTTGACTTTAAATTATATGTTCTTACCATCTCATTATTTTTCTTCTATTTTCTAATGGTTTTTATTAATCGATTCAAAATATATATAGATTTAGCTATTAAATACAATAATTAACAAAAACCATTCTGTTATTTTGTACATGTAACTTCAAAAAAATTAGGTGTGCAAATACTTTTTTTACCCACGGTATATAAGTATGTATTTGTTGAAATGAAATTGCTATCATATATAAAAATAAAATAATTTTCAGTGAAAATTATTATTCATATTTTTTAAGTAAAAAGTTCTGCTAGATCTATAATGTTGTATTTTTTCTACACGTGGCCTATTCTAACATGTAATAATCGGATACAGCCTCGGATAGGTACTTTGTATATCTAATCCAGCTTTTGGGTTGAATGTGATAGATCGGTTCATAGAGTAAAAAGTACAGGTACCTATATTTTGTTTTATATTTTAAAATATATATCTCAAATAAAATTCAGTTTCACAATTTCTGTAAATCAGACTAAAAATGATATATTTGATACAAATATTACAGTTGATAAGTAAAGACACACAAAAACAACAAATAAACCAACCAAAAAAAGTTGCTAAAGCCTATATTCATTTTATTATATATAATTATATCAATTTAAAAAATAAATACGTAATAAACATACTTTATTAATCAATATAAATGCCACAACGTATATCGTGAAAAATTGAGAGCCTCCATCCATTACGTGATGTAAAGTGATATGAGTATGAAACTGTGTCAGTCATCAATTTCACACCAAATAATAATTTAATCAAAATGAAGGTAAAAGGTATATATATTTCATAACTTCTAATGTAATTGCTATCAATTTTTTGTTTATACTGTGAGAGTCTTTTATCCTATTAATAAAAGCAACCGTAACATGAGCTTAATAAATGTCACTTCGTTATCAAATACACGCTACAATTTTTCTCCAGTATATTTGTTTCTAAAAAAAAAGAACAAAGATACGCAAGAAAATATTTTAGTATATATCAGGTAGCCTGCCAATATATTGACAAATTACTGATTACGTGGGTTGAATATATAAAGTAGAGTATAGGATAGACGAGGCTGCCATATTGGTAGTGATCGCCTGCGTACAAATGGTTTTTGAGGTTACTCAACCAAAATTAATATTTTTCACAAAAATTATTTAGAAGAGCAAACGTTTTTTAGGCTTAATTTAATGTTATATTAAACAAGTAAACATATTATCTTTTCTATATAGTAATACAACAAAAATAATCTTCAAAAATATATCTTAAATAAGATTCTTCGAGATTCCAAGAAAGTTTTAGAATCGATCGAATTAGATGTAATGCAGGAACGTACAACAATTGATGGTCCAAGCACTACTTTACTATACCCATCAAAGAATACAAGGCTCAGTACCTATCAGTTACAATCATGGGCTAACTGTGTATCAGAATTTCGAAATGGATAATCTTCCAATGCGTTTTTAGCTATCATTTTATTTATACACCAGCTATACCTGCCACTTCGTTTGTGTGGGAAAATAAATTGATATAACTTTTTGATTTATCAGCTTCACGCTGTATCCCGCACACAGCAGGGTAGGCAGAGGGAACCTAGTGTTAAGACACTCCGTTCCCCACTTTCTGCCGAATTCTGGAGGCATTGCGTGTTGAGTGGCAGAACTTAACGCCGTGCTTTGCCTCAACACAAGAGCGAAGAAATGGAAATATACATTTAAGTTAATATTTCATCTCCTCGAGTGGGGATCGAACCCACAACCAGTCGATTTACCGTCACACTTTGTGCCGCTGCGCCACGACTGGCCTCATGAACACACCAATAAACCGAATCAAATAAACAAATATTAAATAGTAATGGAATCTGATCAAAATGTAATAATGAAAAAAACATTTAAATTCGTTATTCAGTTACTGAAATTAGCCTGCACAACGACACATATAAACTGACAAAAATTTTAAAAAATATTACTTTCATAAATGCTTAAAATAATAAATTTTCTCGTATATTTTTCATGCACGAAAAGCGATCAGTTGTATTTTTATTATATGTTTAATATATATTTTGTTCAATATGTTTTGTGAAAACTTAACGCAGTTATGACAAAGTTATTGGTATTTTATATTTATATTACTGTGCCACTTCGGTCATAGTAGTTAAGCCTAGAAAGCACTAAGAGGGTTCAAAGTATCTTTATAAGGCTACTTAATAAAACGAACTTCCCAATATTCATTTGCTTCTGCTATGCTCTTTATTTATTTCAGATTTTTTTTTTCTCTAGTATTTAGCAGTAGTGCTACAGGTTTTTTTTATCTAATTAAAAAGATATCCTCGTATTTACGAGGTATAAAACGAAAAAAAGTAAAACGAGTTTATGTGGGCAAGTATTTCAACGATTTCACTATCAATTTTCGGTCTATATTGACAAAAAAAAAAAGAGTTGGTAATAAGAAAACCAACTAATTATACCTTCATTGGTTCTAGTAAATTTTACAGGACTTTACTTAACTTATGAGGCCAGTGGTGGCGCAGTGGCACGAGGTGTGACTGTAAAACCGACTGGTTGTAGGTTCGATCCCCACTCGAGAAGAAGAAATATTTACTTAAATTTATATTTCCATTTCTTCGCTCTGGTGTCGAGGTTAAGCGCGGCGTTGAGTTCTGCCACTCAACACGCAATGCCTCCAGAAATCGGCAGAAAGTGGGGAACGGAGTGTCT
>DWQW01005224.1:0-18193 GCA_018249695.1 Heliconius erato demophoon
AAATGTGGGTTGCATTAAGGTTTCAATAATTTTCACATTAGTAATCTTAAGTGCTTTGCAAACATAGGTACATTATATGAATAATTCAGTAGTTAAAGCGGGCGAAGCCGCGAGCGGGTCGCTAGTGCTATATATAATAACACCTCAATAACTCAATGACTGGTGGAAGATATGAGTTTAAAGATTCAATTCTTTGGAAGAGTAACTAGAATTAAATTATTATTTATTATATCAGGCTGTGAACTTAAAGAGACCACTACATTAGTATAAAGTATAAAATATAAATATATGGGGTTGGATATATCCAACGAAATTTGGCCGCCGTGGCCCAGGGGCATAGGCGTGGGATAGTAACACGGCGGTTGTGGGTTCGGTCTCCACTCGAGGAAATTAAATATTTATTTAAATTTATATTTCCATTTCACATCTTCGCTCTGTCTCCAAAATGCCTCCAAAAATTCACCGAAGAGGGGAACGGAGCGTCTTAACACTAGGTTACCTCTGCGTGGGATAGAACGTGAAGCTGATTTATTTATTTGTTTATTTATATAATATAAATATAATAATCATGGTGCAATGGAACAGTGTCTCTGAATATAATGGTAGTGAGTTCGATCCCTATAACTTAGATAATTGCTTAAGTCAATTAGAAAGGCATAATTTATTAATAAAAAAAATATATTAAGGTAAAATAGATTTCGATTGGTAGTAGTAATTTAAAAGGATATTTTATCTTCAACTAATAATAGTATGTTATGTTAAATTGTAATGTATTATGATAATGTTAGCTAGACTAAAAAGAAAAATTATAATTTTTTATTTCCAAATGGAATTCAAACCCGCAACTTAGATAATTGCTTAAGTCAATTAGAAAGGCATAATTTATTAATAAAAAAAATATATTAAGGTAAAATAGATTTCGATTGGTAGTAGTAATTTAAAAGGATATTTTATCTTCAACAAATAATAGTATGTTATGTTAAATTGTAATGTATTATGATAATGTTAGCTAGACTAAAAAGAAAAATTATAATTTTTTATTTTCAAATGGAATTCAAACCCGCAACCGTCTCATTAACAGTCAGACACGCTCCCACTAAGCCACGACCTCCTCTAATAAATACTTCCATGCTTACCTCTAACGTAACGTCTAAGTATACAGTTACGAAGTATACAACTTTCCTAGATATTCCTGTAACGTGAATCCTTTGCGTTACTTCAAAGCAAGCCAATGTAATATGAAATGTTTGTGAAATTACTCTAACACAAACAATGTATGTATGTATGTATGTATATATGTATACAGGCTGTTATCTAAATTGTACTAAGATTTTTTCCATTCTTTTAAATTGATACTCGTATAATGTCGAGTTTTTGTTATGTGTGTATTTCTTATTTAAATCTTATATATATTTTTGTGAGATTCACGGTTATATAATTTGTTTTATAAAGGTTCACGCTCTACTTAGGAGGAGAGGCAGAGGGAACCTGAGAACATAGCATTTAGACACTCCATTCCTTGTAGGTATTTTCGTTCCCCTTTTCCGCCGTGTGATCTTTTCTTTTTGTCAGAGCGAGAAAATAAAAATCTTTCAATAGCCAGAGTGAGCCACGACGGCGTCAATAGGAAAATGATTATATGTTTTTAAATAATTTTCCCATTCTTGATTATATTTTTGTGAGAATTACGTTTATATAATTTGTTTTAAAAAGGTTACGCTGTTCCCGGTGCTTAGCAGGATAGGCAGAGGGAACCTGGGAACATACATAACCCTTAATACATAGTGTCTCAGGATTGAGTAAATAATGAACGGAGTGTCATAACACCAGCACACAATAATCATAATGTTTCTTAAAAAAAGCCTCATAAACTTTCTTAACGAGTCCCGTTAAAAACACAGCTAAGTTCGTAAATCCAAAGCCGTAAATATGAATACAGAGTGTGTTTAGGTACAATAACTTACTTGTGTTTAACGCAGGCCGCAACCCACCGCAACCTTTCTTACTCAACTACTAGTAGATTTACTTGCCAAGTTTAGACGTTAGTGTAAACGGTGATGGCTGTTAAAACGTAAATTAAATTGTTTTCTTATTCGAGTTAGCTGTTGTGCTTTTTTGTTTTGGTTTTGTTTTGTTCAGAGATAGGCAGGTTTGTTTCTGATTTTGGTAGTTACTTTTAAATTAGATTTTGGTACTGATTGACTTTTCTTTTTTTTCAACTTCCCGCACATAGATGAATAGGCACAAGGAACCTGGGAACCTAGTGTTAAGACACTCCGTTCTCATTAAGATTTCCGTTGCCCACTTTCCACCGATTCTGAAGGCTTTATTTTGCCACGCTTCAAGGCAATGAAAATATTATTTTTTTTATATCCTCTAGTGGGAATCGAACTCACAACCTGTTACGTTAAGTCTCACGAATTAACCCGTGCGTCACGCCTAACCTCAAGCCTATTATTATATAATATTAGTCCTTATAATAAACCTAAATGTTGAGATCTTTTAACCTTTGACTTGACAAAGCTCCAAGTACTTATAAAGCTTCTTACTTAATTATAATTAATATTTAACTATTAAGATATTTTAACGTTGAACTCTTATATCGACGTCTTTTCAAATGAACATCCACAGTTAAGTTTAATATAATTTATAGTACTTTAAATATAGTTTATAATAATGAACAGAGAGAGTAGTATAAAGAAAAAGAAGCCCAATATTTTTTCCCGCATATTAAGATAAGCAAGGGAACCTTAGTGTTAAAACACTCCGTTCCCCACTTTCTGTCGAATTCTGGAGGCATTGCGTGTTGAGTGGCAGAACTCAACGGCGCACTTGGCCTCGACACCAGAGGGAATAAATGGAAATATATTTTAAACAAACATTTCATCTCCTCGAGTGGGGATCGAACCCACAACCAGACGGTTTTACAGTCACACTTCGTGCCGCTGCGCCACGACTGGCCTCAAACCCACAATCATTAATAAATAATCAAATCTAGTACCGTCACACGCAATAAAGCTACTTTACTCCTACAAAATTGTTCCTACAAAGGAGGGTATGCGAGAAAATAAAGAAATTAACTAACACTAGCGCTGCCAATCCTTTGTAGCTGTATGCTAGATCACTCTAAACATAGGAACGTTAGTGAACAAATCCGTTTCAAATACATTTAAATTTCACATTCCTAACTTGCTTTCAATTGAGAATACAAAGTGCATTGTTTTATTTCATTCGCAAACAGTAGTAGAGCTTGGATTTAAAACATAGTGTTTAGTGAAATGTGATATAAGTAAATAAATAAAAAATAAATCAGCTTCAAGCTGTATCCCGCACACAGCGGGGTAGGCAGAGGGAACCTAGTGTAAGACACTCCGTTCCCCACTTTCTGCCGAATTCTGGAGGCATTGCGTGTTAAGTAAATAAAGTTGAGATACAAACCTGTAATTACTTTTTTTAGCTTTGTGCTTCCCGCAAATAGAATGGGTAAATGGAACCTAACCTTAACAGATATTCCGTTTCCTGCGCACCGTATAATTTTCTAGGCGTTGCGTGTTGAGTGGCAGAACTCAACGCCGTGTTTCCCCTTGTATCGTTATCTCAAGTGGGAATCGAACCCACAACCCTCACATTTACAGTCAAATACCCATTACGCCATGATAACCTCATACAAGAGAATTTAAGAATGTTAAACAATTTTTGATCCACCCAAACAATTACAAGTTCTACTTAAGCAACAACTACCACACAAATCACACGAAAAAGACATTACGCCTAACAGCTTCGACCTTAAGGCGACAAAACTACACGAAAGTTTAATTAACAACTTCTGTAACACATTTATTTACAGGCCTAAAGGGTACGTACCCCAAATAGGTTCCGTACCCCTTTAACTTGGCGCTTTACACGTCTTAAGTGTGTTAGATACTTAACGATATAATTTAGCTTTGTCGCTTGTTTTAAGAAATAATTTTTGTTTATTTATCTTTTGCAATGGGCCGTCGCAGGGGCACATGTTATGGGTTCGATCTCCATTCGAGGCAATGAATTATTATTTATTACTATTTTCATGCGCCGTTCGCTAATTTTCGCCGCTCAACATGCAATGTTTGAAAAAAAAACAAAGTGTCTGAACACTAAGCTTAACCCTGCTGTGGGCGGGGTACGGTGCAAGCAACGGAAACTGGGGAATGGAAATTTCTTAATGGAAACGAAGATTCTTAACATTAGGTTCCCACTGCCTACCCTGCTATGTTCAGTAAACAGCGTAAAGTTAAACAAAATCTTCTGCATTTCTAAATACTTTTGAATCGTCAAATGAACGTTTTCCTTTAAATATTCTCGGACAGCATATAATATTCTCGGACAGCAGCAGCGTTTTTACAGTTATTTTAAATTTCTGCGATGGCAAATTTTAAAAAACACACTGTAAAATATTATTTATAGAGACGTATACTTAGGCTCATAAATTATATATGTGATTTTTGGAGGTCATAACTAGGCGACAAAATTTGTCCTTGTTTCTCGTATCTATCGTAAATCTGTCACCGTTTTTTTCTTTAACATTGAATATGTTGATGGACAAAGAGAATATTGTGATTCAATTAGGCAATTGTAAGAATATCTGTATCTTGAAAAATATCTCACAGACAATCTCAAGCTTTAATTATAAATAGATCCCATGGCCTTTTTTGAAGGATTAATATTGCATTTATATCTGTGGCACTACCCTACAGTAGCATTTCGTAAAATAGAATGCTATGAAAATAACTAAAATAAACTAGTCGAGCAGTATCGAGGTCTTTTTTAATTGTGAACGCGGCCGAGCTGAATATGTCTGCAATGTTTCACTGTAGATCACCTACATACCACTTGTAGTTTAGAATATATAGGTAAACCTAAGAACACTATTTATATTGTAACGTTAAGATTTTCACCTTGAATTACAATACTATTGCATTAGTTTATTAACGTCAACGCCAACGAAAAATATGCGACAATGCACTATTAATTTTGTCATAATTTATTTTGTTTCTGTCAATTTTAAATATTAAAAAATCAAAATCTGCGAACAGTACAATATCACAATTTTTTTTTCCATAAAAAGGTAGATCGCTAATATAATGCAGAAATAAAAAGGGGCCCAGAATAGATACTTGTGGAACGCCTATTTTTAGAGGTGATCCAAAAGGTTTTACATGTACTTATACAAATTTTCTGGATGCTTTCATTTACACACGAGGCAACGAGATCAAAAGAAAAAAAAAAGAGTGCAAACACTTTATAATTAAAAACGTGATTCTTCACTTAACCCTTCAGAGCTATAATGAATTGTATAACATATATTTGTAAAAGACTCGGAAAAAAAAATTAAAAATGACTTAAACAGCTGACTATATATGAGGGGACCATAATGTTTTCTTTTTCATAACAAAATGAAATCCAAATACAAACTAAAGATTTTTTTTCTGTTAAGTACAATATATTGCCTTTAACCTGGCTATCTTTACTAAATTATATATTAAAAGAATATATTTTTTTTTTCCTCATAAATGTGACAGAAAAACCTCTAAATTCTTACGGAACTTTTCGTTACTCAGACATTTTCAAATATATTTTTTTCTACTTTCATTTACAAAGTGTTGTCGAGATGAGACAGAAGTTCTTCTTAATTGTCAACACATTGAAGAACATTTTGATAAATATGCAGATTGGCAGGCAGATGCTAGTACAGCTTTGATTTAATTTTTTTAGTTACTACTACTATCGTGGACTCATAATCCAAAAAAACATTCCCCAATATGCGTGCTAAATCTTCATTTTCTAAGCGTAATGCAATAAAAATCATAAGAAAGGTCAACACTTACGTTGTTTATCAATAGGGCACACAACAGTCATAGGACTACTATAGGTATCGATACACCCAGGAGGCAAGCGAGTGGCAAAGACTACGCGTGAGAACGACCACTTCTCTCGAACGTTCAAGGGCTACGATCAATTCAGAAGGATACAAAAACTAAAGAGTGTTGCGACTAAAAACGAAATCTACTTGGGTGTTTTAACACCCATATAGCCTTTAAGGGTTAAATCAAATCACGTACCAAAACTATTTCAGGATCACCTTTTCACATACCCACAACAATATAAGCCGAAAGGTATATCGCTAAATAACAATAAATACGAAATAACATTTTATTTCTAACATCTTTATGGGCTATAACAGTATATAAATTCACACCGTGACTCGACAACGTAACTATAAACGTAAATATGTCTATGCAGACAAATTAGAATTTAAATCAGCTTCACGCACGCCTTATCCCGCACGCAGCAGGAAAGGCAGAGGGAACCTAGTGTTAAGACACTCCGATCCCCATTTTCTGCCGAATTCTGGAGGCATTGCGTGTTGAGTGGCAGAACTCAACGCCGCGCTTAGCCTGGACACCAGAGCGAAGAAATGGAAATATAAATTTAAGTAAATATTTCATCTCCTCGAGTGGGGATCGAACCCACAACCAGTCGGTTTTACAGTCACATTCCGTGCCGCTGCGCCACGACTGGCCTCCTCTGGAAATTAGAATTTAATTGTATTTATATATATAAGATAGATTTATATATAGATCTTAATAGAATTTAATTAGATCTTAGCTATAAACTTATTAGAATTTAATGAAAGTCATGGATGTCTTTGTAATAGAAACTAGGAGTTGTGGATGTCTGTAGTAGTATCACGCTTTATCTCACACGTAGGGAATAATTTTAGTGTTAAGACACTCTATTCTTCGTGTTCCGCCAGAATTTTAAACACTACATGTTGAGAGGCAGGACTCAAGACGACAATGTGTATATAAATATATATATTTAGGTAAATAAAATAAATAAATCAATCACTTTCACGCGGTATCCCGCACACAGCTGGGTAGGCAGAGGGAACCTAGTGTTAAGACACTCCGTTCCCCACTTTCTGCGGAAGTCTGGAGTTATTGCGTGTTGAGTAGCAGAATTCAAGGCCGCGCTTTGCCTCGACACCAGAGCGAAAAAATGGAAATATAAATTTAAATAAATATTTCAACTCCTCAAGTGGGGCTCGAGCCCACAACCAGTCGGTTTTACAGTCACACTTTGTGCCTCCGCACCACGACTTGCCTCAATATATTTAGATCTTAGCTATAAACTTAACAGAATTTAATCAAGTCATACTAAAGTCATGGTTGTCTCTGTAATGCAAACAAACAGTTAATCTACTATGGGCGTAATGGGTGTTTGTAGTAGTTTCACGCTTTATCCTGCATGTAGGCAAATTGATCTTAGTGTTAAGGTACTCTGTTCTCCGTTTTTTGAGAATTGCTTGAATTGGGGACACTGACACTCGACTAATGGTCAACAACAACAGAACACTAACTAAGTATTTCTGTACATTTTAAATTAATTTCCCAATATATAATTTTATTTATAATAAAAAATATTTAAAAAAAATATGATTATTGACATTCTTGTCTGTTACTGGTCAGATTTTTTTGTTGTTGTTGTAGAGCTATCTTTTCTGGACTAGACTATATTTGTATTGAAATTAAATCATCTAAATTACAAGAAATAAAAAAAATGATTTTCTAAAAATAATTTTACAAGTAATAAGAAGGCCAGTCGTGGCGCAGTGGCACAAAGTGTGACTATAAAACCGACTGGTTGTGGGTTCGATCCCCACTCGAGGAAATGAAATATTTACTTAAGTTTGTATTTCCATTTTTTCGCTCTGGTGTCGAGGCAAAGCGCGGTGTTGAGTTCTGCCACTCAACACGCAATGCCTCCAGAATTCGGCAGAAAGTGGGGAACGGAGTGTCTTAATACTAGGTTTCCTCTGCCTACCCTGCTGTGTGCGGGATACAGCGTGAAGCTAATTTATTTTATTTATTTTAATAATAGCACAAAAACATTAATTCCCCATTATTTCAACTAAATCACGAAAATTAAAACTATACTATTAATCAACAATCACGTGTCATGTCACAAAAACAACGTGAAATCATAAAGAAAACAACTAAACGTATAGATTTAATAACACTCTATTCACTACAGCGAGTGTTTGCGTGTTAGAAGTCACGAACTGTCGCGATACGATAAGTGACACAGAAGCAATTTGAAATGCCCATGATTTTTACTATAGCAGTTATTATAGAGATTATTGTAGTATAATATTAAATATTGCTATTAAAAATGATATTTAAAAATGTTAATTTATCTATATAAGTATTTATTAGCTTAAATATGTATTTAAGCCAGTCGTGGCGCAGGGGCATAAAGTGTGCCTGTAAACCGACTGGTTGTGGGTTCATTCCCCACTCGAGGAGATGAAATATTTATTTACATTTATATTTTCATTTCTTCGCTCTGGTGTCGAGGTTAAGCGCGGCGTTGATTTATGCCACTTAACACGTAATGCCTTCAAAAATTGGCGGAAAGTAACGAACGGAGTGTCTTAACAATAGGTTCCCTCCGCCTACCCTGCTGTGTGCGGGATACAGCGTGAAGCTGAAAAAAAATGTATTTGTGTAAAATTGATTTTAAAAAAATCTCGTTGAGTTTCTTACGGCGCTTCTTTTCGGTTCTGGGGTATTAAATGTAGTGAACTGGTGGTATATTATTTGACGTTTAATTAAAATCCAGTCAAAGTCAAAGTGAAATAATTTTCTCATGGTTTTGCACGCTAACTTACTGGTTGGTTGACCCACATACCAAATTTCTACTTTCTACGTCTTGTGCTTTTCCTAGTGACTTATCACTCTGTCATGGAATAGTATATAAATCATTTTATTAATACTTATTCTCCTCAATTTAATATATAAGATACAAGTACGCCAGCTGTGCGAATGAAAGAGAAAATGAAAGAAAGAGATGGATAGCAATGTTTTTTTTTTAATTTTGTACGAAGGTGCTAATGCGTACAGACGGGAAGTAATTGAAAAGTATCAAGATTTATTGCTTCCTGCATTAGTTTATAGTTGGTAAACGTGGAAGGTTTTTTTTATATTTATTTTTTTACCACATATTTTTCGAGTTTATAGGAAACCAATTGCCTTCCTTAATTTGGCCTATATTTTCTATCGAGACTTGTAACGATCCTGTTTAGTAGTTTCCAAGAGGTGCAGGTTCAAATCCAGCTACGTTGAAATAATTAAATGTTTTATAAAAAAAAAACATTCCTCTCTCTGCCTTTGAACCAGCACCTACGTCAATCATACCAGTAGCACGAATTCTCGAAAAGAAAAAAATTGTTGATAATTTTTCCCACTATTATTACGCCGCTACTTATAACATTTTTGCCACATACAAACTGATTTATGCGCGTCTAAACATCGCGTGCGTTTGAAAGCTAACGAGTACAGCAACCGAGTGTAGCCATTAAAAATTTAAATGATTATATGAAATTTAAATACGTGATTTGTTAAATAAAGTGAAACTATTTAACAAATTTTGTATTTTAATATATTTTAGTTTCATTCTGTATCCCGCGCAAAGCGGTGTAGGCAGAGGGAAGTTGGTAACCTAGTGTTAAGTCACTCTGTTCCCATAACGACTCTTCCGTTCACCCCTTTCTGCTGAATTCCAGAGGCATGGCGTGTTGAGTGCTTAAACTCAATGTCGCGCTTCGCCTAGTTACAAAAGCCAAGAAATAAAAATATTAAGCATTCGATATCACGTCGAGGCCAGTCGTGGCGCAGGGGCACACAGTGTGACTGTAAAACCGACTGGTTGTGGGTTCGATCCCCACTTGAAGAGATGAAATATTTACTTAAATTTATATTTTCATTTCATCGCTCTGATGTCGAGGCAAAGCGCGGCGTTTAGTTCTGCCATTCAACATACAATACCTCCAGAATTCGGCAGAAAGTGAGGAACGGAGTGTCTTAAAACTAGGTTCCCTCTGCCTACCCTGCTGTGTGCGGTATACAGTGTGAAGCTGATTATTTTTTTCAATTCCTCCAGTATCAATCGAACCCACAACTTGGCGTACAGTCCCACGTTTGTGTCTCTGCGCCACGTCTGGCCTCAATATATTTTTAAATTTTTTAAAATACTTTCACATGAAATAAACTGACAAAAATACACCTTATTGCTTTATTAGGTTTCAAAAATTCATAACTTATGACTGAAGTAAAAGGTCAAAAGGGTTTCTTTGAAGCTTAAAACGTAACGCCGTGGTTAAGGATTGACGTTAATTTAATTGTTTTTGGTCCTAGCTGTTAGTGTATGAAATATTTTATTATATCAACGTATCTTTCATATTTAAAATATGAGAAAGACTGTCTTTTTTAAATTATTTATATAGTTAAGAATAAAGATGTTTTATATTAGACAATGATACTCTGTAAAATTTTATAGATTATTTATAGAGTATTTTATAGTGTCTCTTAAATAGAAGGGTAGTGACGACGAATGTATGAATGATATGAATTTGATTTTTTTTTAAAAAATACCAGTGTTAAAGCCGCGTTGAGGAATGAGACTAATTCATTTGTTCTAAAAGGAATCATTTACTATATATATAGAAAGATTAAATAGTAATAAATAATTAAGTAAAAATTTGATAAGGCTTTCTATAACATTTAAAAAATATATCCAAATATATCAATAATCAATGTGGTCAGTCACGGTGAAGGGTCGCAACTGCGCGACTGCGAGCGCAATACATCGTGGATTCGATTCCCACTTGAGGAAAAGAAATATTTAATATTTCATTTCCTCAAGTGGGGAATAATTATTACATATTTTCATTTCCTCGTCTCTAGTGACGTAACAAAACGATGAATTCCGCCACAAATATGAAACTGAAGCGTCTTACACTAGATTCCCTCTTCCTGCCCAGCCCTACCCTACGGAATAAACTAAAAAAAAACATCAATAAATTCATACACAAACACACATACACACCATTTTTCCACCCATTTGTGATATTATAATAAAAATACACTGCAATATCCAAGTATCCGGGCGGACGGACGGGGGCAAAATCCCTACTTAATTCGACAACTCTTATTGTTGATACATAGTACACTCGAAGCCTCGAGAGAGCTCTATGGTACGAGATTATAAAGACTGATAGAAAAATCCGATAACCGCTATGACGTAGCAGAAATTATGTGTAGATGTAAGTGAGTTCAAATTTTGAATGTTTTTGTTATATTTTTGTATTTGTATTTTTATAATATAACATGTTCAATTTATTATAAAAATAAATAGTAATCGTGGTCCCTTGAGGCCGTCATGATCCGGTAGCACAGGCGTTCGTCTAAAACGTAAAAGCTATGTTGTAGGGTTCGATTCCAACTCTGAAGAATGAAATATTTCACATTTCCATTTCCTCAATGAGGCCTAGCGCCGCGTTGAGCACCATTCAACACGCAATGCCTCGAGAATTTAGCTGAAAGTGGGTAACGGAAAGATCTTTATGGGAACAGAGTGTCTTGATACTAGGTTCCGAAGTTCCCTGCAATATAACGTGAAGCTAATAAAATATAAAACACCAACCATATTATACTGCGTTCAGTCAGTACAACTAAAATAGTACAGTGTAGGTACTTTACCTAAAAATCAATTTTCATATTAAATTTCAAATGTTATAAAATTTCATTTTACAAACCTCAAGAGCACTCGAACGCTCGAGTATTTTAATAAAATCTTTTTAAATAAACACTTTTGAAAATCTTAATAAATTATTATTTCAGTGAAATATTAAATAAATGTAAGTATTACATGTAATGGCACAAACATGTGACTGTAAACATGATAGGTTAGTGGGTTCGATTCCCGTTCGAGAAAATGAAATATTTAATATTTTCATTTCTTCACTTTGGTGTCGGGGCAAAGCGTGGCGTTGAGTTCCGCCACTTAACACGCAATGCAATGAGTTCAATATATTAATTGGAATGTGTCGTTGTTCATTTTATTATTCACTACAAGAACATTTAGCAAAATTAATGGAAAGTGTCAGGTAATAAGACATGCCTTTCTTTCTGCCTATTGATAAACTAAGAAACTAAGAGTTGAGTGTTAGCACAAAGTCGATATTAAACCCGTAATCAATTTAATAATTTTAAAAAGGATTACGAAAAGACTTGTGTTTTTTACCCGACTGTGGAGAAGCCAAAAAGATAGGTTATGTTTTTCCGCATATTTATGTATGTGTGTATTCCGTTCCTTTGTTCCCTTGTAACTGTTAAATTAATGAAGCGATTTTGATAAATGATACTTCCTTGGATTTGTCATAATGGCGCGAGTGTTACTAGATACATAAATTTAGTTTATGAATTGGATTTTTCGTTTTGCTTATAATTTCATTTGGTAAAATTTCAATATGAACATAAATTTTAATAAATAATATTCGATATTAAATTATTATTCTGACCACGATATAATATATGTTCCATACAAGAGTTCAAACAAGTATTTAGATATAATAGACCGTTAGGTGAGGCCGTCGTGGCGCAGTGGTACAACATTTGGGGAAGTGAGTGTCATAACACTAGGTTCCCTCTCTCCGTCTACGCTGTTATGCGGAGAAAAATATAAAAACTAGCGTTTTTATATAATATCAGTAGTGGACATTTCTTTTATATCACTTATTAAAATACTGTAATTATAATATAATTGTAAGATAACAACATATACACATATATCTTCATCTATATATATACAAAAACCTTCAAGTTAATCGAATTTGGTGAAGAGATCCTCACAATGGAACGCGTGAGTGAAATGATTGTAAGAATGAAGAAAAAGGGCGAAGAGAACGAAGTATAAATCGATGGTAAAAAAAATATGTAGAAATACTTATCCGAAGGTCATGCAAACAGATTTATGGTGCTCTACTAACAAAATAAAATATATTTAATTTACAAAAATAATACTAAATTATTTACTTACTTGAAAGTTGTTTAAAATAAATAAGTATTTGAAATATTAAATAAAAAGCAACAGAGCACCCTGTACTAAGAATAAAAACAAAAAAAAATATTGGTCAAAAACAATTGTTTGAAAAATATTCATAAAGTAGAGTTCACAATGAAAGAACAAATGTAAAATTTAAGAAAAAAAAAGCCTGTGAAAATATTATTTTCTGTATTATTTATCAAAGTCCCCTTTTTTTTCAACAAGGCCTATAAATGTCGTAGCGGCGGGCAGAATGCTTGTCCAAAACAATAAGCTCGGTAGGGAGCTTTTAGTTTGTGACATTAACATTTTTAAGATGAAGCCAATGTTTTATAGCTATATATATTATTATATTATTATTATGAAACGTGCCACTGTAAATGTGATAGCTAATGGGTTCAATTCCCACTTGAGGAAATAAAATATTTTATATTTTCTTTCAAAAGCAAATCAAAAGCGCAGCACTGAGTTCCGCCATTTAACACGCGATGCCTTAAGAATTTGCTGGAAAATGAGGCACGGCAGTTTCTTAATGGGAACGGTATTTCTTAACACTAGGTTCCAAAGGTCCCCTTGCCTTCCCTCCTATGTGCGGGATACAGCGTCAAGAATTTGTATTCATGTCCATACTAAAATATTAATTTTGAGTTCAAATATTCTGCCTCAAAATCATTTGTTAGTACAGTCGTTCACAGATCTGTATCCATGTCTCGTGATACGCAAAGAAATACATTAATAAATATATAAAAAAAACTATTACTGTGAAAAGAAAACTTTGTGAGCATTGTCTGGAAAAGGTTTTTTCTTATAAAATACTTATCTTATTTACATAGGTTCAAGGGTAAACTACAAGAATGTGGCATCTCAATACTTTCTGTCTACGAGAAAGCACTTAATTTTAGCAGTTCTTTTCCATCTAAAAAGAAAATAATATCGTAACGTATACCAAATTTTGTCTCTCGTCGGGTCTTAGTTACTAAAATATTTAAAATGTATGAATATTTTATAAATTATTTAATAAATCAACTGTACATACCTATATAGATAAGAAAAATATTGATTTTTAAATATATAAAAAGTTTGGTTAAGGTTTGTTTTACATCTATTCATATATTTCACAATTATATTGTAGAGTCGTTTAAGCATTTATTTCATTTCAATAGAGGCTGTAAATGTCAGTGGCAGTAAACAAAACGCCTTCTAAAAACAATAAGCTGTTTAAAGAGCCTTTAGCTGTAGAAGAAAATATTCGAGTGCTATCTCGATCATTGTTGTGTCAGGGATGTTGACAAAGAATTTAACAATGGTGTGTAAATGAGTAAGATATGGTAAATTTTTTTGCGTAGTAATAAGGGAACAATATTAAATATTTGTTATTTATTGGAGGTTATAACGAAAATATATTATAAAATGTGTTTTAGATTTATATTAAGTGTTTCATCTGTATTATTAGATTAATTAATAAAGTTGCTCAAGAAATATAAAAGATAATTTATGGTTTTCATAAGAGAAATACTCTATATTCAATTATTTCACGAAGTACTAGATATTTCTTATTACTTATTTTAAGCTTTACAACTTTATATAATAAAAAAAACATAAAACATATTACGAATCTATATATGTATAACCAAAGTACCTACCTTAGTGAAAATCCATAGCAATAATATAACCGAATAAAAATTTGGCTCCAAAAGCCCTAATCACAGGAAATTTGTCATAAATTTTAGAATTATCACAGAAAAAAAATTCTAAACGATCACACACATCACAGAACACACAGAAATCATGAGTTTGTGTAAAATTAGTACACAAATTACAGGTCGACACTGTAACGCGTAGAGGGTCTACGACGTAGCGCTGTGGCTACGCGCGGGCTACGACTGCCGCGGCGTCGACCCCACCCCTCCCGTTTCGGCGCAACGTGACGTCTACATTATTAAAGTTATTGAAATATTCATTTTTTTTATCATTTTCAATAAAAGCTCATTAACATTTGCCTGTTTCAATCGGACCATAAATCGTTTTTTAATTAAACGTTTGATTGATCTATTAATTTTTTAATGATATGAATACTTGGTTAGTATTAATTTATTTTTGTTTTCAAATTTATTTAGTCTTTGATAATGAGGATTTTTTTTTAATTATCTCTCGTTCTAGATTAATTTGTTTTTGAAGATTGATAAACGATTGTACTAAAATATTATGGATTTAAATACATGTTAAATATACTCTTTCAATAATTTAATATACAAATATAGTATATTAGGATTTTTTGTATTGAAAAATATTTTTATTTGGAATATTTCAAGAAAATTACCATAGCAATCATATTATGATTTTAAAGTACCACAAAGTAAAATTTTCGATAGCTGAGTCTCATACGAAGCACTTCACAAACAACTGTAAGAAGCTTTATTTAAATGCATACGTAAGACAATCGCTTTTATATAAGAGAAAGAAATATAATATTAAGTTAATGCTTCAAACATTTATTTGTACTTACATATAGAAAAAGATGGAAAATTTTAAAGTAATCAAGATAATTTTAGTATGAGTCAGATTGACCTCACGGGTATCTAAAAAATGATGTATAGGGTTTATATAGTAAAAATGCGAGTCTCTACTATTAGAACTTCATGATAAACTTATTAAGAGTAAAGGAAAAATAGTAATAGATCACGATTTATGGTTTGCATAGTTTTTGTCTGTTTGCTTTTTTAGAACGATTTTTTTTGTTCATTTCGAGGCTAGTCGTGGCGCAGCGGCACGAAGTGTGACTGTAAAACCGACTGGTTGTGGGTTGAATCCCCACACGAGGAGATGAAATATTTACTTAAATTTATATTTCCATTTCTTCGCTCTGGTGTCGAGGCTAAGCGCGGCGTTGAGTTCTGCCACTCAACACGCAATGCCTCCAGAATTCAGCAGAAAGTGAGGAACGGAGTATCTTAACATTAGGTTCCCTCTGCCTACCCTGCTGTGTGCGGGATACAGCATGAAGCTGATATATATTTTTTTGTTCAGCTTCACGCTGTATCCCGCACAATGTAGTGTAGGCAGATGGAATCTTTTTTTTTGTCGTACAGCTATATTAAACTTGGACATATATATTATTTACATAGTTTATTTATAGAACAAAAAATAAGAAAATACTATATCAAAAGTGTTTGCTTTACGACTTCTTCTCAACTTAGACGTTCATACTAAAAGTCTTTGGCAGGCGCGAACGTATTGTAGAGTCAGAGCCAACTACCAGATAGTTACTAATTCGATAGAATTGATACTTTTTCTTATTTATTACGACTATTTCTCTTCCCCAGTAATCTACTCAATCCAAGAAGTGCTTCGATTGCTAAAAATTAAACTAAATTAAAGAACTGTACGTGTAGCGGTAAGTTAGATACGTGTTTGTTTTCAAGGATTTTTCGTAGTTTAAGACCGTCTAGATTACGGCGTCTTGAATTATAATATATCGTTTATCGTTGTAGTAGTATCTAGTATAAAGAATAGGTGCTTTGGTTTTAAATATTGTATGTTTTAAAGATATATTGAGTATGAGTAACGTAAAATATTCTTATTTATTTATGTGAACACACTGTATAATTAAAATTTGCTTGATGTGTCACTTTTTTGATCTATTGTTTATATTTATAAAAAAATTAAACAAGTTTATAAACTCGATATTTATATAATATGTATTGTAAGTTACCATCTGTACTAATATTATAAGGCTGAAGAGTACGTTTGGATAAACGCGCTAATCTCAGTAACTACAATTTGAAATCACTATATCGGTAGCCCTTCGTGCGCGAGTCCGACTTGCATTTGATCAGTTTTTTTTTTGTGTTTTAATAACGTCTTTTAGAAAATATAAAGATCTAGAGTAGAAACTGATTTCAACATTCACTCCAGGCTTAAACTTATGTTACGAGAGGTATTTTATTTCGAAAATTTCAGCTCGAAATAGGGAAGTTACTAAGAGTATGATTAGGATTGTAGGTATTTCTTAATAACAAAGATATATATATATAATTTTGATTTATATTTTTGAAATATATATATATAAATATATAAATATATAAATATATATATTTTAGATGGAAACGATCACACAGATACTATACATATAGACAGAATAATGCAGAGATTTCAATTTGTTACTAATATTCACAAATAACATAGCTCAGACGAGACCTTAAGTAAACTTTTTTTTTATCTTTATACAAATTAAGTTTTTTTTTTTATTTTCCCTTTTTTTTCTATTATATTTTGCATGCAACAATTACAACACTTCATTCATTTTGATAAAACTCAAAGCATTCGTTGGATTTCACGTGATAATATTAGAAATTATTAGTTTTAATTGAATCAATAATTTCAACTTGAGTACCTTAGTCCATATTTCCGAAAAGGCTATAAGATTTTTTATATCACGTTCACGTTTTGATGTAACCCACTCACTACTGTACCTAAAGTCAGAAATATGTTATGTACAAATTTTAGTTTTTTTTTAAAAAAAAAAAAACAGCGGGCGAAGCCGCAATTAAAACTTAGTGTGCGATAAACCCTGTCATATACCTCTCTTAAAGAGAACAAAAGGACGTACAATAGTCTTAAAGAAACCTAAGAAGTCCACGAAGACGACGGTCGCTAGGCGATATTGACATTGTTAAGTTATTGAGCCTTATTGTATGTAGTTGGTTTATTTACTAGAAAATATAGAACTTTATGACAAACATTCAATTGAATATTATGATTTACGGAATAACATATTTGCTGTTCGATTTATTATCTAATATTAAAATTAAACAATTTTTAGTGAAGTGTATTCTTATATAAATGTACGATTATATTATAAATAAAAAATAATTCAGCTTCACGCTGTATCCCGCACACAGCAGGGTAGGCAGAGGGAACCTAGTGTAACACACTCCGTTCCCCACTTTCTGCCGAATTCTGGAGGCATTGCGTGCTAAGTGGCAGAACTCAACGCCGCGCTTTGCCTCGACGTCAGAGCGAAGAAATGGAAATATACATTTAATTAATATTTCATCTCCTCGAGTGGGGGTCGAACCCACAACCAGTCGGTGTTACATTCACACTTTGTGCCGCTGCGCCACGACTGGCCTCACGAGTATATTCTCTATATATAATAAGACAGTAAAAATATTTTGTCTGTACATTTAGTAATTTTGACTGAAATGGATAGAGGGACACTTAAAAAGACTAATAGAAAGCAAAAAGATTTTTTTTGAATTTCTTGTCT
>DWQW01005225.1:0-18190 GCA_018249695.1 Heliconius erato demophoon
AGGCCCTAAATAAAATCTGATATTATGTTTATATTAATGTCTCGATATGTACTGTACTGTAATATGTAAACCTGATATTGGAATGTATAGGGCTACACAGATAACACACAAATATCTAGAAAATAGTTTACTTTGAATATCTACACAAATCATTACTACTCATTTTATTTTACTGGTATTTTTTTCAAAAGTTACCAGCTTTAAATATTCATTTAAAATTAAAATGTAAAGTCGATTTTTAGCAATGAAAGCGAGTTTATAAATAAGCTCCTTGTCATTTGTTTATAATATATCTCTCCTTTTTAACAAACATTTAAATTGTTAATTTTACTTTGATATTACGTAGGTGAATTACCTATATTTAAACTTGATCGAGATTTTCTAAATGATTTATGTAAATATTTGAATCATTGATATTTTTTTCAAATGATTACTTACAAGAATAAAATTACATTTCATTATAACATCAATATGTTTAGGTTGCTTGGGGCAGCAGGTGTGGGTGATAAACTTCAACAAGGATGCCGAACCTTTCCATATATAATATGAGTATCATATACAGGCGCTAATAATAAGACGAGTCCGGTATTAGCTACAGACAATAATAAAATAAACGTAAATATTGATACATGATAAATAAGGTTCGCCATCCTCCTTTATGAAGACAAGTTACGTTTCGGGACAGAGAACTGCCGTCGCGGAGCCTCGCTAGTTGCGGCGCTCGGGCGACGGCTCGCGAGATCAGTCGGGGGACTCGTCGGTCGCCAGCGACGTGGCGGGGAACAGCGGGTACCAGCCGTAAGTGCGTTGCGGCAGCGACAGCTTGTCGAGGCAGATCTCTGCGCCGCCGAGAGCCAAGTTGTGTTCAAAGCCACCACAGCGCTGCCAGAGCATCACTACTAGTGTACGTCCTAGTGCTTCACTCGCCTGGGAAGTCGTAAAAAATGATTATATATATACATTATTTCACTAAAACCAGAAAAAATTGTAATAATAAATTGTGTATTATAAAATAGCACGAAAATATGTACCTGATATTTCAAGGTTTGTTTGAAATGTGGCTCAGTAGTACGACGCACTACTCTCGTCTTGCGCTTCAGCAACCACTTGTCCCCATCACGTAGGTAGCATTTCACGTACGAGTCCGGCACCTCGCCGTTCACACCATACACGCGACGCGCGTGAGAGATCTATAAATTATCATTATGATATTAATATAATACATTCGATTATTACGATACAGATATGAAATTAATAAAAGTGTTAAAAAATATCCCGCCCGTATACAGCAGGGTAGCAGGGTAGTAGAGGGAACGTAGTATTAAGTCACTCCGTCCCCCCGTTTCTGCCAAATTGGAAATAAATAGCATCTAAAACAATTATGACTTGTTTTGATATAATTCAATAGTAATATAAAGTTTTTGAGATGATTAAAAGTGGTAGTTACCTCGAGTTCCAATTGTCCCTTGATCATAATGATGCTGATGTTTATCTCGGCGTGCAGCGGCGGCAGGTGCGCGTTGCGCGGCGGCAGCTGGCCCGGGCCCAGCGGCACGTCGTCGTCGTCGTCCGCCACCGCGTCGCGCGCCGCCGCCGCCGGCACCGCCGCCCACATGCTGCCCTTGCGCCCCGTCGCGGTGCCTGCGCCCACAACAGAGCTACCCACACGCACCGCCAGAGACCCCTCCCCGTCGGGTGCGAGAAGTGCGATATTGTTACTTAATATTGTAACTTATCATACTTTTTTAAGACATTGCAAATAAAATATTCTCTATTTTTTCTTTGATTCTCCATTTATAATAAGCATAATTGAAAAATTATACACATCTCGCACCGCAGGGTTCAGCCATCTTTGTATGGTGATAAATACTATGGATAACTACTACGATGTGAGCGACCCACATCGCGCGGTCGTATGATTGTGTCGAAACAGTTATGTCTATCGTTCCGACACATGAATAAAAAATGAAATCTGAATAAACCATCAATCAAACATTTAAAATAAACAATACACAAAAGAAGCACGTCAAACAGCATCGTGCTGATGTCAACAGTTTCATTAAAGTACATAGATTTTCAAACGGTTCCTATCCTAAACACAGAAAAGAAAGAAGAAGCATTAAACGTGTGCAGCCAAAAGTGTATTCGAGTTACTAATAGTTGCTGGAAGCGGTCTTGAAATCGTCTTTATGATAAGCATTCCGTGTCATGAGCAGCGTTTGTATTTGTAAGGTACAGAGGTAAGTATCGGCAGCCACCACCACCACCGCCACCACGTGCGGTGTGCGCGGACGTGTCCGTCGTCTGTGAGTGCCTCGTGTACGTCGATACGTATTCGTATAGTTCTGTGTAATGACTGTGGACTGTGACCTATGAGTAAGATATGTACAAGAAGTCTAATAGAAGGCGCATCGTAACAATGAATGACAATCGCAAAGGTAATGAAGTCCAAAACATCCTAGGCGAGAACAATGCCAACGGGCAGTCGGACAGACGGTACACAGAAACAGATGAAGTGAGCGTGATCGCCCGCGGCCGGGCATGCGTCGGGACAGACAGACAGACACAGTGAAGTGATGAGAAGCGTCGGGCGCAGCCACATACAGTGCGGGCGCGCGGCCGCGCAAGCCATGACCCATGCTACTACTCGGTCGCGGGACCCCATTCTGGTTCTAGGCCGAGACCTCTATCTAGGTCTATAGAAACAGATTGGGGCACGTCGGCCGTCGGACGTCACAAGGGGCGCGTGCCGGCACCTCGCGGCGCGGGCACGGTATTAGCTTACCGAGGTGCTAACGGTCCGTCGCTGCTGACCAAACAAGCATAACACGGTACAAGTCAGTACTATCAATGTTCGTATATATTAGGTGGGCGGTAGGAACTGGTGACAGCTAGTAGCGATCGGTGGTATTAGTGTTTTTCTATTTATAGCGTTACAGGGCATCAAGGGTGTACAAACCTATGAATTTATCATCTATTCAAATCAAGTTACTGCAATCAGGGTAATTGAAAATGTTTAATTCAATTGATTTTTTTTTGTTAATTTTATAAAAATAACATCTTAACAAATACATATTGATATTGTTGGACTTGAATAATTTTAAAAGTAAAATTGGTAAATTCCAAGTTAAATTAATTGACATAAAAGTAAGAAATAAAAAAAACAAATATTTTGAAATAAATCAGAGGAGTAATTAACAACGACAACGGTACTTACGTCTGGCGGTAGAGCCAGAGAGCGACAGAGTGCGGCCCAGTTCCCCCTTGACGGCGCGCAGAGAGCGCAGGATGTCGTCGGGGTCGCGGCGTACGCAGGACGAGCGCCGGCGCTCGTTGCGGCGCGAGCACACCGGGGGCTCACTGGCGCCATCTGACCAACACACAACATACCAACTACAATCTTTATAGAATTACTTAATTTTGGTAACTTCACCTAATTACTAACTGTTATAAAAACATATAAATTAGTTTAATTGATTATATTTTTATTTTATCCATGATATTTTTAAAATATATTATTTTTTTATTACATTACCTTTATCCTGTTGTTGGAATGAAGATCGTCGTGATCCAGGTAAAGACCGTGAGAAGTCTTTTCCGAGTTGATAAACCTCCACTTCCAAGGTTTCCGACTGCGAGGAGCCCCGGCGTGAGCCCGCAACCCATGCGTGGTCAGGATGGAGGAGAGATGCGCATTCACCAATTGAGTCCACATCATCTGGTGGTTGATTTAAAAGACATTTATAAGCTCTAAAAAAGATAGAGGCTAGTAATATAAATGAACATTTATACAATTATTACGATGCCCAGTACATAATTATTTCAATTATTTTATTATTTTATAATTTGAGAATGCGATAATTTTGGTAATTGCTTAAATACGTTTAAAACAAAATAACCAATTAAAAGTAACATGTGAAAAAATAAAACCTGAATTAGACCGTTGAGAAGCAAAATCGCCTCTACGCAACGCTCGGGCACCAGTCAGAGAACCACGAGGTGACGCATTGGCCGAGCGAGTGCCGCGCTCTTCAAGAGTCCACCATACTGCTCGCTCTTCCGCAAATGCTTTCTCTAAATCCATCTAAATTATAAAAAATATCGTTAGAATATTCAAAATTCATAGTCGGTCATGGTTAAGGTTAAGTTAATATTAGTAAAGTATATTTACGGTGCACTCCCCAATCAGTACAGGATCGATACCAGGACATGCATCCCAAAGTGTGAGTTCTAATGCACGACCAGCCAAAAGGTCTGCTGTAAGTCCACCAAAGCCCAATGTTGCATTCCATACTGGAGTGCAAGACGCTGAAGCTGGATCTGTTTCAACTGGTGGACAGCTTTCACTAAAAATATTTTCATATTTAAAACATTATATATTATTATTTATATTATTATATTATTAGCAAACTCGTGTAAAAGAGGATATACGTAGGTAGAAAAGACTACAAAAGCAATGGAGCAGTTGCTTGTAGACAACGGCCTTTAGTGGAAGGAAATTCGTGTGAAGTGTTGTTATTGGGTGATACATATCACCTCTTGCAATTACATAGAATCTCTTTCCCAATAATTTAAAAACATATAGACTATATGTGTTTTTATCTTGTTATTGAAAACGTTAACCGCTTCCCATTTCTAACAATATAATATGTTCGATGTTCCCTATTAACATATAATAAAATTTGGCTTAAACAAAAGAGAAGTTATGAAAGCTGTATACTCACAGAGATGGTAGGAGACGTATTCTTGCAAATGCCTCAGGCTCGTCACCATACCCCAGGGTGTGGTCGCGAGGAGGTAGATCATCTGCTGCAATGAGAACCACCACAAGTTTGCGAATCTCAATTTCGAACCATACTTGCAGCTGTGCTCGCGCTGGTGGGCGCTCGCGGGCTCGTTCTGCCCGATCTTGTTCCTATATAATTCAAATATTGGTTAGTTTATGTAAAAAAATGTGTTTGTTGTAATTACAATGGGACCTGATGTGAAATGATTTTGACACTTCTAATTGCCACATCAGTATTACATTGTAATTTTACTATACAAGAAGCCAGTAAATGTTGTTTCTTTTCAAATAGAAACAATGAGACCGGTGAGGGCAACTAGGGGTCAAGTCTTGCAGGTCTTTTTAATTTGTATGCAAGTTCTAAGTCGGATTTGTAGGAAATGCATCATCATCGACACATGCAGCGACGGCTAGCGATGGTTGTAATTATCAAATGAGCAATTATTTTATTTCTTAATGCCATTTATTTTTTGCAATTACAGCTACAAAACGCGATGAAAGTATACAGTGTTCTCGCATTTCTCCATTTTATGCGTAAATTTTCAATAAAATAACATGCGTCGGGCTGAGGCATATCTATTCAAACAATAAAGTAATAAAATCTGACGCGCTCATCCGCCATGCACAAAGCTTTATCATGCTAGAATTGAATAGACAAGCCACGTTATTTTCTTTGAGTTTATAACTAGAAAAGTAAATATTTAAAAATATCAGATTATATTTTTTATCAGATCGTTAACCTACATTATTATTAATAGATCTATTTTTATAAGGATTCTGAAATTTAAAAACGGATAACATAAACTATGTTTAGTATCTATTTTTTCTACGTCAAATGCAAACATTTTGCGCAGCTAGCATACTAATATAGGTTTTGTGCCTCGAGTTTTAAAAGTCTATGTTTGTTGGATAATGAGTATAAACTGAAGGTATAGAGGCAAACATGTACAGATACGGACGGGAAATATTTAGAAAAACAATTAATTACATAATATATATCGAAGTATGTAATTATAAAACAATATTTACACGTCAGAAACTAAGTCATAGTAAAAAACAAACATTAGCCTGTGTATTGTATGAAACACGCAAACGCTGTATGCCGAAGTACGAGGAGTGCTCTGAACCAGATCAATGCACGTATCAAACGGTGCAAAGTCATGCATATCCAAACGGTCGTAACGAGGCTGAACATTCAACTACTGAGAGCACAGCGGCTATTTACACCGTGTCGTTCGCATCACGTAACACTTTAGAAGCATCGGTGCCTGTCGCTCAAGGTTTTGCTTTGCTTTGTACCGTGCTGCCACCACTTGCACCCCAAGCTCCTAGACTATTCGTTGAAAACTTGCAAACGTCTCGGTACTGTGTGCATTACACTACACTAAACAACAAAATTCTTTAACACTCGATGCGTTTAATATGAGACGGTACAAACGGATCTTTCAGGGCTGCGGATCGCCGACAACATATGACTTGTACTGCGATCAGGTCTTCGGCACTTCTTGCACTTTAAAACTTCTTCTATTTTCGATGCCGCTGTCTTGTATGTTGCATTGAATTTATTACTTTAAAGAATTATATGATTGTATGGAAATGTCTAGCGCGTTAGTAATTTTGAAATGAATGGATTATTGTTTTATCTTTCAAAGCTAAAAGCGACGACGGCGCTAGCTGCACTACGCTGTCAATCGTCTGTATAACAAAATGCTAGTCATCCACGAGTATCCTATATGTGGTAGTCGATATCGGGATGAACCCTATGCTACCATCGAGCACTAAAACTCAGCGTTTCTCTACACTTACTGAAAGCAATGCGATCGATCCTATCGTCATTTTCCGATCATTCCCTACCAGTCCACCCGGCGTCGATGACGAGTTTATGAAATTGGTCGGGAGATAGAAAAAATAAAAATCTGAAAATAAGTACGTAGCATTTTTTCATACACTTAGGGTAACATCATATAAACGATAACGTATAAGAAACATAGACAACAAACAAATTAAAAATATAATTAGGTATATTAGAGTAAACAGGGTTGTTCTCGTCCTAGTTAGTAAAAGATTAACAAAGGTAAAGTACTCCTATATCGTATATAGAAACTCTAGTCTCTTACAACTAGTCTAGCATGAAAGATGTGATTAGTTCTACATTATCACAGCAGATCGTAGATTCAAATCTTAGACGGTATTGAATATGGAAATGATAAATGGTATATATTTATTGTTTTCCTGAATCGACATCTAGTATCACTTAAAGTCCATAAAACTTGTGTCTTTGCGAAAAGATACAAGCTCTTTTTCTAAATTTATAAATATATGACTGATTTCTGATTGAAAATGTTAGATATATCTAAGATTTGAATAATAGCTAAAATAATATTTCAGATGTGTCCTAACGTTACTCCTATCACGATCACGTTTAAAATAAAATAATATGCATCAAAATGTAATTTTACATATTCCTTTAATTTAGTTAATAAGTAATGAAGTTTAAAAGAACTTTGATTTTTGGATCGTATAACAATGTAAATATTCTAAGCTTCATTGCAATATGCAACATATGAAATATTTTATATGTACACATGGTTTATATAATTTTATTACAATATGAAACAATGGTCCAACAATCAAAGGTACATATAGAAAAACAAATTGTTCAAGAAGCGCAATTTAGGCACCGAGTGATAGTCTCTACCAGATTCGTGAACGAAAGTTCGGTCCAGCATCTCATAGATTCACAACACATATTGTTACAATTAAAGCCTAGAAGGATATTATACCGGGGTTTTCGGCAATTTCCTTCGCGTTGGCGATGATGGAGACTTGTCCGTATCCGGTTCTGTGAATCAACCAAAGTTGATATTTTAAAACAGCACAAGGTTAATTTTAAATTAGTAACATATTTTTATTTAGGAGTGGATAAGGAAATAATAAGTAGGTCTATATACATAGATGTAAAAACGTGAAAAGTACAAGAGTAGAAAAGTTCATAGTAGGAGTGTAAGAGGAAGTTGAAGCTGAGTGATAATAAAATTAATGTAAGAAAAATAAGGGAAAATGTAATGAATTGTAATAGTGTTAAAATTAGTCGTAACAGTACGCAGTTACTAACTTATTATTACCATTTCTTCATTGAGTCAACCATTTCAAGTCAAAACTTAAGTCTTTGATTAAATAGTAATCCAAGTAATGTGTGCCATAGTAGCTGAAAAGACAGTGAAAGTAGTAAAGATAGAGAAGAGAAAGTTAGCAGTAAATAATATGAAGTACAGAGATAATAAAGAAAGGAGATGACAATAAATAAGTTTCCTAAAACGTACCGTATAATCCATGATGATGATGTTGGGCGAGTGCCGGCGGTGGTGGTGGGTCATCCAACTGCGGCGCAGGTTCAACGAGTAGCTCTACGGTGTCACCACCACGTTCGAGTACGGCGCAGACTTCTTCAAAACTTCGTTCTGTTAATGGTACGCCACCCCATTCCAGTACCTAATAAGATACCGAATTAATTTCATCGTTTTTATACGTTTATATAAACATTCATTTTCTGAAATCTGCTTATTTATAATTGGTATATTATGATATATTTTTTTAATAAAAAAATTGCCTTATCTCCTTGTTGAAGTCCGACAAGATCAGCAGGGCCTCCTGGTACTGTCCACACAATAACTGCTTCACGGCGGCCACTGGCATCAGGCTTCCCACCAACAACTCTCATGCCGAATCCTCGCGCTGCAAGTTAAGTTAAGCGAATCATAATCAATTAAATTGTTTTCGTTTGTTATTTTAATCATGAAATATATAAAAGAAAAATACATATTTTTAACAAATTTCAAATTGGCTTTTTGTTTAAAGTTGAAACTTGCTGTAAAAATGAATAGAATTTTGCCTTTTTTACAATTTTTATTAACACAAGATATAATAATTTAACTATTTTCCGAAGAGTTTATTGCTAACATAGAACGATTATCATAAAATGGTAAAACTTACATCGATGGCCCTTATCATTAGGGTCCCGTCGTAAAGTCACGCGCCTCGGCGTACGATCATCAACGTCGTGTATCACAATCTTGATGGCCTCTGCATCTACAGACATTTGCCTTGCCGCAGCGGCTGCGGCGGCGGACGCCCCTGCTTCGGGGTCTGAACGCGATGCGAGGGCTGCTATAGCATTTAGTGCGCCAGTTCTTTGTTGCAAGGCGGCAATATCGGGACTGAAAAGATATTAATAAGCATATTATATGTATTAATAAGCATATTATATTATATTTTGGTAGGTAATCTGATTGAAAGTGTTTAAATGATACAGATTTTTATCGATATTGGCAAGCAATATTTTAAAAATATAGGAAGTCCATTCTTTTTAGTCTCAAATGCGCCACGATGTCATTATACATATGTATAATAATTTAAATTACCTTGATATTAGCAAACACTAAGAACATTGAAAGACATGGGTAAAACAGAAATAAAGTAAGCATTTATCAAGCATTACATACAGTTGGCTGCCCCGTCGCCTGATGGGCCTGTCCTCGTCGACGCTTAAGCCACTGATTTGTGGTGTAGAGTCGGTCGTGTCGGGTTCGGGCCGGTATGAGCTGCGACGTGATCCCCCTCCTACCACGTCTACCGCTGACGCTCTGGAAGTAATTACTTTAATTGTTATCCTTTCACTCGAATTAAAATAATCGTTATCTGTGATTATTTGCTACATGTATTTAAGCATTATTCTCTTAATTTATGTAAGATCTTTAATTTAAATACATATATATTATATATATAATGTAAAAGTGTTTTATGTAAATATACATTTACAAAAAATAATATAATATTTTGATCAAGTTGCAATTTATACGTAAATAAAATATCTACAAGTAGTTAATATATTATAAGTATAAGTTAATATTTCGGGGTGTACTTGAATTGACCAAAATATTTATGTAAATATATAGGTTTATAATATAGTTATGTAAAATTATCGGTATATAATTTATTAAATACTACCATTTTATTTGCTGTTAAATGAAACATAAAACTTGACAGTTATTTAGCAATGAGTGCTTTTCGGTGTTGAGTTCGTAAAATGGGACAAGTCGTTCCAATTTTATGAACGGCTCTAACGTTGACTAACTTTGGCGATCTTAAATAAGTCTGCTATGAAAATATTTGAATAAAGAGAGATATTTTAAGATTCGGTATTTGAAGCTTTATAAGTTATAAGAAATATTTAAGCTTCTTTGTCAAAATATTTTAATATCCAAATCCAGTTAACCCTAGCAGGGTAACCAATTAACATTTGAAGTGTAAATATAAAATTGAAAATTTTACCTATTAATACTGCATTAAGCTGTTTTGTGTGTTGTAACAATTTTGTGTGAAAAATGGTTGTCATTATAATTACTGTTAACTGTTATGACGAGGAAAAAATATTTATATAAAGGCTAACGAGCGTACAAGTCACCTGATGATAAATGATCACTGACGTCCATAACCTCGTGTAACACCAGAGGAGCTACAGTTGCCTTACCTTCTAGACATCGGCGGCGGTGCATTGAGTGCTGGCGACGAAGCATTCTGGTCTTCATCTACAGACCGCTGGCGAGGGGCGGGCGCGCGCACCGACCGGCGTCGGACAGGCGTGGCCGTGCTCGGCCGGCGCGACTCTGTATTTGGAGTCACACTGCCGCCACCCTTTAACTGCCGCAATGGCAGCGTGGTTAAAGATAAATTCATGATGTTGTTGATTATAATGAATGATGATTATGAGGTCATTTAAATATAGGTAATATAATTATATGATTATACAAAAAGGGTACGCGTGAATGACAAGCCATTGTGGCTTAAAGGCCATAAGGGGTTAAAAAGCCCCAATTTAGGAACGTAGAAATATAGGACAAATAAATCAAAATGAATGCGGTTTACAACACTAGCTTTTAAGCTAAACTTATATATATTTATATTAGGTAGTAACTGTAATTTCCAAATGCTGTTCCGTTGTTTATAAATAAAATTGACAACTTACGTTTGAGTTTAGGCTTGATAATATTATCATTCAGCATAAGCCTACATGAAGGAAAAACAAACATTACCTTTTCCAATTCTTTGAGTGATGCAGGCGACACATCAGAGTGTCGTCGCAGTTCCGGCGAGCGTGGCGGGGCGAGGGCGCTGCTGGAGCCTCCACTGCCAAGCCGTGCTTCGGAATGGCGACGTTGCAAAGCCTCCAACACGGGCACCTCGAGAAGCGAGTCTGTACTGTCCTGCGCGGCCGGAGGGAGTCTAGGTGCAGCTTTACGACGGCAGACGGAGCATCGCCACGAATTCTATCAAAACGCTCGCTTTAAAAATATGTTCGAGTGTTTTTTTTTTAATAATAGCTAGGTATGAGAAATATTATAAATTTATTTATCCATACTAATATTACTTTTCAATACACACCTATACAATATAAGGTATAAAAATTTTCACTTTTAAGTCATTTATATATATCATTTTAAACTATTTCTATAGTCCTCTTACCGCCTCTTCGTCACTAGCAGGTTTGGAATATGATGAGCAATCCTCGCAAACTCGATGTTGACAGCCGTTACACACGTGGAACACTTCACCTGGCTTCAGTGCTTTTAAACACACGCGACAAGCGCCAGCACGTGACGGCGCCTTGCCTGCCTCTCTATATTTTAATGCAATATGAAATTGGCAAGCAATATTATAAAATATTTGATAATTTTAAGGAATTTATAGAAACTATATTTATATCTAAAGTAACATCCATATAAAAACAATAGAATTCTTATAATATTTAACAAAAGCGTATCTTTTGTTAAATATTATAAGCATTTAGGCCATGTGGTCGTATTTAATGCAATAAAAAACCAAAAAAGTATATAGGCAAGAAAGAAAAAACAATAGTAGTTAAATGTAAAACTATTTATCCAATTCTAAATTAAAACATAATATAGAATTCAATAATGCATTGACCAACGATGTTATTTTGAGGAACTACAGTATTTTGTGGTCACGTGTGGACTCTATATATTAAACTATAATAGTTTAATTTAATATGTTAAAAATATAAATAATATTTTTATATTAAAATAATATTTACATAATTATTTATGAAAATATAAATAATATTTTTATATTAAAATAATATTTACATAATTATTTATGATAATAATGGACAGTACCGTTCAGTTTTGGCAGGTTGCGTGGTCGGTGGCGGTTGGGCCGGTGGCGGTGCAGGCGTTGGCTCTACAATAGTTTCCGTCGCCGGGCGAGGTCCCAGTTTTGTCACTACGACAAATACTATAAGTTATTTATAAATTATTTTAAAGTATGTTTATTTTGATTTATTCATTTTTATTAATAATATAAATATGATTTTGCATCTGCGTTACGACTGGCTTTATACGTAAAGTAAACAGTGTGACTGCAAACGCGACTGGTTGTGGGTACAATCCCCACTCAAGGAAATTAAATATTTATTTAAATTTATATTTTCACTTCTTCGCTCTGGTGTCAAGGCAAAGCACGGCGTTGAGTTCCGGCACTCAACACACTATGCCTCCAGAATTCGGCGGAAAGTGGGGAATAGAGTGTCTTAACACTAGGTTCCCTCTGCCTACCCTTTTGTGTGCGGGATACAGCGTGAAGCTAAATACATTTTTTTAGTAAATTTTACTTTCATAGTATCAATATATTTTCAATATTCTACTTGCAATTAGTTACAATAAATGTATTAAAGTCGAGGAATCTTTCGTTCTTTGGGTGACTTTGACAGTAGGACCTCCGAACTAGTTTCGATAATTTTTCCGTATGATTCAATACTATAGACTTATTTAACATATTAAATAAAATAATTTAATTAATAAATTAATTATACTTATATTTTAATTAATAAATAAATAGTGTAAAATATCGCTCGTATCTGTCAAAGTTATTTAGATTGACTGTATATATTTTACATCATCCTACATTCCATAATCGAACCAGTCGCTCCTGAGACTACACTTTCAATCATACAGTTCTAATATTAATGTAAATATGGATATTTAATGCCAGAAAAAAATACTTATAATAATTTACACTTAATTAATAGTTTGACTGAATACCTAACTTATATAACGTTTAAGTTTAATATAGGAAGGAGAGCACAATTTCTTATATGGTATCTATCTAGTATATACAGGTAAGGTAATACCTATTATTTTAATTTGATTAAACATAAATATGCCAGAAACATATTTATTATACAATTAATTGTTATCAAATAAGAGAATTATACATATGATAATATTTACTAGAACATAGTAGGGGATTCCACAGAAATAGAGAGAATTCAAATAGATTTGTGGTTTGTTTCTACCTCCCTGTTTTGCGGAATGTATTAACAACGACGCGCCAGCTCGGCCTCGTGGGAGGCGAGCATTCGCGATATTCCTCCATGAATATTGAGAAATTCTCATAAATTTCACTCTGCTTATATCAAATACTCTGTACTAGACAGATAAACTTTAATAATATCTCCAAAACAAGTTGGTACGCAGAGAACCTCCATAGTTTATTTGGATTAATATCTACATGTGATACGTTCGAAAATTTAATTAAGCAGAGTGCTCTATCTAAACTTTCTATCAAATGTGAGCACATTTTCGTTTATATATAGATTTCCTGTGACGATAATTACTAACAATTGAGGTTTAAACAAAATAAGCTTTTTTATTTTATAATATTATAAAAAAAATGTCAATATATCTTTAACATTATACCAGTAAGTTAGAAGATATGTCTCTATAATCACAAGTATATTGGGAAAAATATTTAAATTTTGAATACTTTTCTCAATATTTACTTGTTGCTTTCAATATAATTACTTATATATACATTTTTATTTCATTTTCCTCTAGAGACGAAGTGAGTTAGTTATATACACTCAAATTGCCCAAATTCCGGCAGTACCTGAGGGCTGGGTTAGTTATTGTAGGGGCTGAGTAGATAATGTCGAAACGCATTACTCCATCCGGTGGGAATAAGCTCGGCGTATTGATTTTTCACTGAACACTGGCTAAGAATGCTCTTGGGCATTCTAAAAGTAGATTTAGATAGACAGCTTAGTTTTACTTCAATTGTTTTATACAATAAATTATTAGTATCATATTTATTACGTTTTTATTATTTATTATATCTTAAAATTGTTTATATTATTTCATGACATGATATTTTTTTAGCTTCACGCTGTATCCCGCACATCGCAGGGTAGGTAGAGGGAACCTGGGAACCTAGTGTTAAGACACTACGTTCACGTTAGCGCAGTATTCTGCACATAGCAGAGTATGTAGAGTGAACCTGGGAATCTAGTATTAAGACACTCCCTTCACGTTAGGACATTTTCGTTCCCCACTTCCTGCCCAATTCTGGAGGTGCTGCTTGTTGTGTGGTGGAACTCAATGCCGCAGTTTCCTCATTACCAGAGCGGGTCATTTCCTCGAGCGGGACTCGAACCCACAACGCAGTCACCCTTGTCCTCCTATGACACGACGGGCTTACAAAAAAAAATCCAAAGTTTTTATAATATTACCTTACCTAGGAAACTGAACTGAGACGAAATGTTAAGACACTCCGATGAATTTGCATTGCGTGTTGAGTGGCAAAATTCAACGCCGCACTTTGCCTCAGTACCAGAGCGAAGAAATGAAAATATTAAATATTTCTATGGGAATCGAATTCACAATATGTCGCGCTTATAGTCACACACTTGTGCCACGATTGGCCTCAACATATTATCTTCACAATAACAAAGTTTAACTTAAGTAAGATTAAACACTTAAAAATATAAATGAAATGCTAGATTTTTGTCATGATTAGGTAACAAACATGGCAATGTCGTACCTAAATTATACATTCAAAATTAAACGAGGTGCCGTTAACTTAATTACGTATCGCACTCAAAGTGTATATACTATCTAACGTAATCTACTTGATTACATGAAATGTTATAACAAAGTACTTATGTCTTTTTAAGCCCCATATTAAATAGATTTATTTTTACTATTTACAATTCTTTTTACTTATATTTTGCTTTAATTAAAAGAAATAGCTTGCTGGGCTTAGATCAGCTCAATGCGCTTTGTTCTGGCCTGTAGTAGTATTTTTTTTAATACATACAATCGTAATTTTTTTTGACGTACGTCTTTTCTATCCTTCCGACTGTCAGCTAAAAAATCATATTTAATGCATGTGGAAAGTGCATGTATATGTAGTAGAAAGTTATGTGTAAGTAAATTTGTTAATTACTTTTAAAAAAAAGTAAGCTTCACGCTGTATCCCGCACACAGCAGGTAGGCAGAGGAAACCTAGTGTTACGATACTCCGTTCCCCACTTTCTGCCGAATTCTGGAGGTATTGTGTGTTGCGTGGCAGAACTCAACGCCGCGCTTTGCCTCGACACCAGAGCGAAGAAATGGAAATATAAATTTAAATAAATATTTCATCTCCTCGAGTGGGGATCGAACCTACAACCAGTTTGTTTTACAGTCACACTTTGTGCCCTTGCGCTACGACTGGCCTCATTTAAATACATTTTATTAACATAATATTAAATCAATTATAATTTTTTTATTAAATGATTTATATTCAAAGTTAGTTATCCGTCATTAGAAACTGAGTACTGTAAAATACAAATTACTGGGCTGAGTTAACCTAAAATTTAATTAGGCAAGGTTTCCGCTAGTTAAGCAATTCGAGGTCAAAGGTCATGAGCTACCTTAGCCCGTGTAGGTAATAATTGTAAATGGTATAATACAAAAAATATAATAAAACACTATTACTATGAGTTCTGCCACTCAATACACAATGCCTCCAGAATTCGGCACAAAGTGGGGAACGGAGTGTCTGAACACTAGGTTCCCTCTGCCTACCCTGCTGTCTGCGGGATACAGCGTGAAGCTGATTAATTTTTTTTTTATTTTGTTGTGACTGCTCGCGATGTTTATGGGTTTCAATTTAACATAGTTTATACGATGCGTGGTGTCGATAAAAATTTGGATAATGTATGTACTATCCAATTTTTGTTAGTCTACTCTGCCAAAAACGAAAAAGATGTAAAAATAAGAAAAACATAATAGAGATTGAGAAATTAAGATAAACAAAATAATATTTATACTTATGGACGAGCATTACCTTTAATAGGTTTGTAAATTAAAAGAAAACAATATTATTATTTTAAACCGTCAAAAAATATTGTTAGAAACATGATAGACTTCCTTTTATGTAAATCGTTCGTAATAAATTGAAATTTTTCACAAATCAATTTAGCGTTATCGTTGTCGTCGCTTTATTGTTTGTAAGGTCTGTGCTTAACAAAAATAAATATATATTTTTTTGTTATTTGAAAAGATTCATTTTACTTTCGTATATTCTGTTTTTTTTTAAATAACATTTTTTTCATTGATTTATATATTTTTTTGGGAATGAGTTTTAGGAGATTGTCTATAGAAAACTTGGACTTCCATTTCAGCATTGTCTTGCAGTTACATTCTCTATGTTCACCATATTACGGCTTACTGTTGGGACACTTTTTTCCTAAATAGTTTCGTGGATAATAAGAAGAGGGTTGGTAGAGAAGAAGAATGAATTATTAGATGTGATGAATGATAGAGATCTGGATGCTAAACAGCATCCAGATCCTGTGTCTGAGACCAGACTATATGGCAATGATACGATTAATTTAGTAGGTACAGGTCATTTTCTGAGCCGACGAACCGTGTATGTGTATTGTTGCCCTCTGGATTGATTAATGCAGCGGAAAAATATCAGGCAATCAACCCAAGACCGCTGTGGGTTCGCTTCAAGTTAGGGATAACAAGAGTACTTTCATTAATGGCGTATACGCCAGTATCTTCAGTTTCAAAAGTTATTCTCAAATTTCAATACAATACCACAAACATATGCTACATGTAGATAAATAAAAGCGAACAGAAGGAAAAGTGTATTCCTTATTTAAGCCAAGTTATGGACACGCAAGTGTTTGAAGGTGGCCTGGAAACCACTTGAGGAGCCTGAACTTGGAGTCGAATTATCGCATAAGCTGGAATGTTCAGGATCCACTGATCATAGAGGAATATGAAGAAACAGCTTCCAAGAAGCTACACAGCTGTGAAACTGAAAACGGTAATGTTAAAGTATGCTGGCAGAACCTTAGGAATTGTACAGTGGAAGTAGCAATAGAGGTATGTGGTAAATGGAAAAGCAAGAAGCACCACGAAAGGTGGGATCAAAGACGCTTTTGAAAAAAGAATGCATGACAGGCTATAAGGACTTGAGTAAGAATAAAAGTAATGAAGCCTCTATCTCAAGCAACAGCAAAACGCTGAGTCTTGATGTGACCGATGGCGAAATTAGTATGAAAGATGTTGAGAGTGCCCTACGAAGTCTGAAATGTAGTAAGGCAGAGTGAGCAGATGGTCTACCGAGATAATCAAATATCGTGGGCTTCGACCCGGACTTCAACTTAGATGACCGAATACGAAATGAAGAGATTCTTAGAATGACAGATATTAACGAGGATATCATGAGAATGAAGAAGATTGTGCTCAGGTTTTAGCAGAGAGAAGCTAAAACCTTTGAGAGAAGGAAGGGTAGGTGGTAAGAGAGCCCTGCCTTTCCTGGGACTTCGGTGTTCCTTCAACACACTTGCGATGATATGGGATGGCCAACCCGGAGGACAATGTATAAAGGTGTTGATGACAGTGGACGATACGAAAGAAGTATGTAGAGCTCGTAGTGTTTGGCGCCTCGTATTCTCTAGCCACCCCAGGGAATAAAAATATTAATCACATATAATTTTGATTAATCAACGCAATGGCTACGGAATTATCTTAACTGTTGCAAGGCAAAGCGTGGCGTTGAGTTCCGCCATTCATCTGCAAGCAAGAGAAGGAGTGATACTAAATTCTAATAAAAATAGTAATTAAGTTTAGGTTTCATTACTATGACATAGTTAATTGATTACTTTTTGCATAATATAGCTTATCTTTATACACATTCTAAATAATTATCAATTTATATATTAACAAAATATTTTGAGTAATTAATGTTAGATGCAATATGTTTCGACTTCATTTAAATTATTATCTTGCAAACTCGGTGCCAACTGAAGGAGATAACTTGGAAACTTGCTCCACGTCATAACTCGACACTTATAAATTGTAATTAAGCCAATGTTATTATCCAAAGTACACGGTACTTTGATTAATTAATATGAAGTATTATTGAGTAGGGGAGAGGGGGGTAGCTTTGAACAGGGGCACCTTTGAAAATATGTGTTAACAGAGCTATTTTAAAAAGAAATTTTGTTAGATTTTTTTTGAGTAGTGGCAGCACTAACCTGCACACGTGTCA
>DWQW01005226.1:0-18183 GCA_018249695.1 Heliconius erato demophoon
AGAAATTCAAAAAAAATCTTTTTGCTTTCTATTAGTCTTTTTAAGTGTCCCTCTATCCATTTCAGTCAAAATTACTAAATGTACAGACAAAATATTTTTACTGTCTTATTATATATAGAGATAATAATAACGATATTTACGCCTTTCGGTATTTTATATCCTAAAATGTTATAATCCTTAGTGATAGTTCTTGTATTTGCCGGTGCAACAGGCATCATTCTAATTGACTCTTTAATACAAGCCCTAAGGTATGATCGCTTTTCTTCTTGGGAATTAAGTTCTTGTCTTAGTTTTTTTTGTTTTTCAATGTTACTTGCTAATAAATATAACGTCGCTGTTACGGTGTTGGAAGTCTGAAAATAATAAATTGTTAATAAATAATAATCATTAAACATGAACTAATATTCTTTATATTAAATCTTCGTGGCGTAGGAAACATACCGTATCTACTCCTGCTAATAACATATCGCTAGCCATAATTATCGCTACTTCTTCGTCTATCTCAAGTAGTTTCTCTAATATACCTTTCTCTTCACTATCACTTTTATCTCTTTTTTGAAACTGTTGTATTGATTTTTCAATAAAATATTTACTTAAACTAAAAAAATAATTTGTTAACAAAATATTGCCTAAAGACTTCTTATATGATATTCGTATATTGTAAGAAGTATACATACTCTACTTGTTTTTTATATATTTTCATTGCTTTTTTGAACTCAGGAGTTGCAATGTATTTCCAAAGACTTGGTTTTGAATCTAATCTTTCAGCAATTGCTAAGACGTCGTGAACAGTCTGTATAAGTTCTTTCGCAGGAGAGTCTTCGGGTAGATTTAGATCAAGGCAGTTGAGGCGACCACCAAGTGCAATAACTCCTATAGACTCTAGTGCCCATAAGTTCATTTCAAAGTCAAAATTGTTTTCTATCATCTCTTTTTTATTACGAATTGCTTTTATCCTAAAATATAATTATTTCACAATTGAAAAAAAGAGAGACCAGTCGTGGCGCAGGGGCACAATATTAAATATGTAATGCAATATTTAATATTTTAATTTCCTCGCTTCGGTAACGAACCAAAGTGTTGACTTCTGTCACTCAACACGCAATGTGTTGCAGAATTCATTGGAAAGTGGGTGATGTAAGTGTCTTAACGGGAACGGAGTGTCCTAACACTAGTTTCTTAGGTTCGCCTGCTATGTGCGGGATGCAGCGGGAAGCTAAAAAAATATAAAGTTTTAGTAAAATCTATAAATGCTTTTTAATTTTCTATTTACCTGTTAATCATATCGTCAGCTACTTCTCTTAAACTTTTTTTATATAATTTTATTGTCTTTGGTTGAAGCATTATTGGATTTACTGTAGATCGAAATTTTTTCCATCGTTCACCTTGGCTAGGAAATACAAGAACAATAAAAAATATATAATGTAAATTAAGTATGCTAATTATATTGAAAAGGTTATTTACTCTGTTAGTAGACCAAGCGGAGCATCAGGACTATGGTTATTATAATCCCTCCGAAAATAGTCCAATGACCGAAGTCCAATGCGAATAGGCAACAAATTTTCACTTCGAAGAATCTGAAATCGTTTTGCCATATTTTTTTCTTGTAAAAATCTTCTAAGTTAAGAAAAACGTTATTAAAGTAAAATATTATTTATAATATTTTTTTATTGTAACATTAAAAATCACAACGTAACGGGCACTCTTTATCTTGGAACTACCTATATCAGATATTCAATTAGAAGTTAATGAATTTAAATTAATGTCCAGAGGCATTGTATAGTGTACGTTGTAATGTTTCTTATATTAAATAGTAATTACATCTGGCACAGGCACCAACGTCTTCTACGCTTCTCTGATTTTGCATCTCAAGTAATGACGGGCTTTAAGCCCGTCATTACTTGAAGATGCAAAATCAGAAAAGCAAAGTGGGGCGACTTTGGCCCGCTCTTCACGAGACTCCTTGAAGAGAGCAACATCCCCAAATCAGATCGAGAAGATAGATGCACCTGAACAACTTGAAGAGGCCGTGACATGACGGCTAACATTCATAAGACCTGCGATGGCACCATGTCGAGGCTTGACAACTGACACAGGACCCGCTACCACATGTGTGGTCTAAATCAATCAACGAAGCTAAAAAGGAGGTGTTAACTTTTAAAACAGGGATAAGAAATGCCACACAGAAGAAAATATGTCATAGATGAGTATATACAATGAAAATAGGACTATAAGGCAGAAGCAGAGAAAGCCCAAATGGAAAGCTGGAAGGACTTCTGCAACAACCAAGATGAGGAGGGCATGTGGGATAAGGTATACAGGGTATTAACCAATGGTCACCACGAAGACACGTTATTAAGATGCCTGACTATAAGCCACACCCTCACCCTACAGGCTTCCGCAGACCTTCTCGCCTATACATTTTATCTGACTGATCATCCTTGTCACAGACAAACTCGAAAATGGGCTCTTAGCTTCAGCCCCGACAAAAAATTACCAGAAGACGACCCACCGTTTACACCCACTGAGCTGGAAACAGTGTTGAAAACACCCGAAGAAGACACTCTGCGCCGTCGGACTGACCGCAGATATATGCAGTGCAGCTATTCGCAACACTAGGAAAATGTTGTTTGTAAATTCGGAAGTAATCATCCAAGCTAAGGCCATTAAGGAGGCCTTACACGACAGCATATCACATGCTATCGTCGCCTTAACAAGACATAAAAAAGGGTGTACCTATTACACTAACGTCGAGGAAGACGCCATTGGCAAGTTCATTCTCTGGGCAAATGAAGGTTCCATGACTGATATAGTGGAATACAACAATATTACATAATCAATTAACTGCACTACAATTTACATGATTGACGACCACAATCCTCGAATATCGACGAAGTAGGGCAAGACATTCAAAATATTGATGTTAATTTCACATTTAAAAAAAAGACACCAATACTTTAACAAACAACAAGAACAAAAACGACTCGGACGACCAAAGTATATGGTGCATAACAATTCAATAATAAAAAAAACATTGAACGGTGATCTATTCCGTACAAAAACTTCAGATTGTTCATAAATCGATTTAGTTTATTAAAATAATAGAGTATTATTTATTGTACAAAAGCTTACAATTTCTGCAGATTCGGCGTCAGACAATATGATTATTGGTGCGTTTCCCAAAAATCCATTAAGCTTAGTGATAGGTCCATATTCGACGCATAATTTTTCAAAAATGGTTTCCTTCAAATTATAAAGAGATCCTTAAAATAATAACACATATATAATAAATATGCAAACAATAATATAGAGATTTTAATATATATTAATTGTCCCCATCTAGTTTAATGGAAAAATCAAGGCGTAATAAGACGTCAGTAAAATCCTGTTTGCCTTAAACTGTAATAAAAAAATAAATAAATAAATGGTCACACAGGTTTTAGCATTAACTCAAGTAGCTCGGTAACTCGAATTCAATTTTTTTCGGTTCAAATAATTTTTCACCTTCAAATTGCCTCACTAACCGACTGAAGTTTCTCTTGTCACACGCTAAGGTCTTAAGGTGTAATAAATTCTAATTTATTATACTAAATTAAATATGAGCAGTAATGTACAAAATAAATATGAAGATATATCGCCGGTATAAATAAAAGTGACGGGTTATTTCTATATTGAGTATTTTAATGATTTACTAAAATTTTTATTTAATTCCGACCGCATAAAAATTCTTTATAATTTCTAATGTTATGGATAGATAAAGTGATTCCCATCTTTACGTTGCCAATTTATTTTGTATGCAAGTATATTACGACTATTTATGTAAAATCATTAGAAATGTAAAAGAAGTAAGTTAAGTAAAATTTGGTCATTAGTATTAATTACCAAATTTTACTTAACTTACTTTATTTTTTTTCTGAGACGCTTTTCTTTGTATAGCATCACTACATGATATTTAGATTAAATAGAAGATGAGAGAGAAAGAAGAAGAGAGATCTTATAAATAATTATTACAGATACTTATCTCAACGTTGTTATTATAATTCATATTATGTTGACTCCTGTTTTAAATATAAACACGAAAAAATATTAGATTGTGATTATTATAACAGATTGTATCGACCTTGACAGTTTCCGAGAAAAAATATATTAAGAAAAAAATATGAAATAATTCGAGACTTAATTAAAATCACAAGAACCAAAAATTTGTTTCTGATTTCTTTATAATTGACTTAAGTAAATTTTATGTTGTCAAAAGTATACCTCCCGGGAGAAAATGGTGTAACTGCCCAATGATCGGTAGAGATGAAGGGCCAGGGATGTCATGCCACGGCTTCGCTTCTAAGTTTGCATGCTTAATATCAGTATCTACTGATACTAACCTGTTAATAAACAATAGATGATATTTTTTTTACCTTCACGCTCTTTCGACTTATGTATATACATGGCAGGGGACCGAGGGAACCTGGGATCTAATACTAAAACATTTCGTTTCCATTAAGACACTTCCATTCCCGACTTTCCGCCGAATTCTGGATGCATTGCATGTTGAACGTTATTAATAGATAACATATTTGCATATCAAAAATTACTGGTGACGCATAATTTGTTACTAAAAATATACCAACTACAATAATGCTATTTTTTTTTGTGTTATTATGCATTAAATATGGGTAAAAAAGTTTTATGCATACCTCACAGATTGTTTATTAAGTAATGACAAATTAACAAAGGATCTCCTTATAAGCTGCATATTCACATTTGCAATATTAGCTAGTAAACAACAGAACTATATCTCAAACAAAAACGTGCGCTTTCGAAGCCGGTAAAACATACACTAATGTAAAGTGATTGTGAATCTGTGATATCTTTTTATACACACAAATGCATAGAATATGTATATCTCTACATATCTAGATAAGAAATTTCCGAATTTATGTTTTATGTTTTATTTAGATAAATTACTACGTAATAGAAACCTTGTTATTGAATCTGTATTTTTTATGGTTCAATGTTTGTTATTGTTGTGTTTATATTAGTATTTATGTATTATTATTTAATTTTATATATTTTTTATCGCTATTTCGTGAAATTTCGTTTGAGGTAGTCGTGGCACAGGGGAACAAAAGCATGTGACTGTAAACGCGACGGTTGTGGGTTCAATTCCCACTTGGAGGAATGAATTAGTATTTATTAATATTTTCTCCCCTCTGGTACTAACGCACGAAGCGCACTTTTCTCGAATATATGCCGGATAGTGGGCAACGGAGTGTCTTAGCATTAGGTTCCCTCTACCTACCATTCTATATGCGGGATAAAGCGTGGAGCTTAAAAAAAGTGAAACCTAATAATATATAAATATAAAAACCGTTAACATACAGTTTTTTTTAATATAAAGTTATTGATTTATTTATGTGCGGTGAATTCTAGAACAAATTTTGTATTTCTGAACTACAATTACAGTGCATACGTAGTTTCAAGGCTACTTAATAAACCTACAAAAGTACTTATGTAAATTGCTCGCAAGTTGTGTATTATGTATAAATAGTTAATTTACTAAAATAAAAAAAAATATATATTCAATAATAATTTGTTTTATTGTGTAGTCAGTTTAGCTGAACGAATCCGCAATAAAGAGATACACTGAATGTCAGGTATTATTCAGGATACCACGGTGGAACAAACAAGGACGAGCACGGTGGAAATCAAGAAAAGTTCAAGAGAATGACAGATAAAAGAATGACCAAAAATATTTATTAAGGTAGAGTAAGAGTTAGTGGTAAGAGAGGTAGGGGAAAACTTAGGGCGATCTTCGAAAATAAAATGTAGATGATACTGGTCACGTAGAAAACATGATGACTTCACGGAGGGTATGTATTAAAAGGTTGATGACAGTGGAAGAGGCGAAAAATTAATACAGATTCTTTAGTGTTTGACGCTTCGTTATCTCTGGCTATCTAGGGAAAAAGCGTGAAGCAAAAAAAAATCTCATATAATTTTTCTTAGTAATCTGAAAGTCCCCTTAACATGTAATATCTACGAATTAGGGAGTTAAGGACGATATCCCGAAAACGTGTTCAGCGCACAAATATGTTATATTTAGCCCTTATTACGTCAACATCACAGCCTCTTAGCGGTGGGAAATTCGAGCGGGCAGTTCTTGTTGTGAATAGGAATACCTACTGAGTACATATGTGGTTGTAATATCATTTACCAACGCATAAAACAATATACATTCATTCAAGTTAATTTATTATTAATTTTGGGGTTCTTTACTTCATTCGTCTATCTGCATGTCTGTCTTTTTAACTATTGGTCATGACTATCAGTTATGAAAATAAATACTTACATTACAAATAAAGGTACAAATATATAAAGGAAATTCTTAGGTAGGTACATCTCATGTAAAACCTAAGAACATCATTAAAAAATGTAGTAGACCGTGCAAATTAAAGTTTGCCAACCTTTATATAGCATGCGGGTTTGTTTTACAATTGGTATCTACGTAAAAAAGATACGGAACCCTTGGTGGGCGAGTCCAGCTCGCACTTTCGGTCGGTTATTTATATCTGAAAATAATAAAAAATACTAATTTTCACCTGTCGTTAAATCCATCGTCAAAATGCATAGGTGCATGTAGCTTTGCATATCGAAAGATTATATCTCTCGACTATTAAATCATTATTAAGTGTCGTGATAGATAAAGTGCTTATTACACTGGCCATTATGATTCAGCATTTCTCAATTGATGTTGTTATTGACTATATTGAACAAATATATATACCGTATACATATTATGGTAATAAATGTAGGATGGCGGAGAGTTGGTTTTTAAAATACTTTAGTCTTTATAAACTGAGATCCCAGGGCCTCAGATCTACGTCATTTTAGCAAAGCTGAAATTTTAGGATTAATAGTTTAGTATGTAGTTAAGATAAACTTGAAAGTGGGGCCCTTTAAGAGGCAAAGTAATTATTTACGGACTATTTCAAGACCCCTTATAAGCACCCAGACCAATCCGATGGCTCAATCATCCTCCCAGAGAGAGAGGCCCCACTTTCAAGTTAGGGAGTACGCATACTGTCTTAACTACATATTAGACTAATAGTCCTCAAATTTCCAGGTTTGCTAAAATGACGTGGGCCTGGCGGCCCTGAGATCTTGGACTATTCCTTAATATATATTAAAAGTATAATTCTTTTACTACAGTAAATTCTTACTTAATCTCTATCCTGCGAGGGATTTTGAGATGCCGTTTTCATTCAAAATTATAATCTAAAAATGAAAAGGACACCGACCTTGAGTTGCTCTTAAGATCGATCTCAGAGTTGAGAGAGATTTTTTAAATGTGGGCCTTAAAAATCTAAAATAGGACATAATGGTATACGTTGTATTTTGTCTCGTGAGAGCGGAATGTTTAACTCAATATAAATGAGCGTAAAAAAATAAGTGTATTATTACGTTAGGATATTTGCTCATAAATATAGGCGCATTTAGCATGGTACGTAGGGGAAGTCTAGTGTTGAGGCACTCCGTTCTCTTCTTTTCGCCGAATTCTGGAGACATTGCGTTTTAAGTGGCGAAACTCAATGCCGCGCGTTACTCTGTTACCAGGGCGAGGAAATGAAAATATTAAATATTTCACTTCCTTGAGTGGGAATCGAACCCACAGCCTGTCTTCTGCCTTTACAATCGCTGGCTATTTTTACATATTTATTTGTAAAGCTACTAACTAATTTATTTGGAAACACACAAAAAAAACATTAAGAATATAACATTTAATTAAAATTTCATACAAATAAATTTTCTAATTAAACATCTTTGAATATAAAGTTAAAAGGTCCAACGATGTAGTTTAGGGAGGTTTGTTTAACCTGTAGAGGCGGTCCGAACCATTCTATTTGAAAGTTCTCGATGATCTTTGCGAGGAATGTTTCTGTTTCCAATTCCGCTATACGCCGACCTGGAATGTTATTAAGTTTTTAGTTATACACGTATGTATGAAAACCTTCTACCAATTTCTGATTTCTTTTTTTTCCTATTTAGAAAAAAATACTGCCGCCATGAAGCAATGTCTGACTATGTAAACACGATCTATTCGAGTAATAGCGTGAAGCTAATCTACCTATATATATAAAAGGACATGTACCTGACTGACTAAGGTAAGACGCACGCCCAACCGTAACCGCTGATAGTAGACACGCGAAATTTGGACAGATGTTTATTTTCATAATCTGGACATCCACTAAGAAGGGATTTTGAAAAATTTTAACCCTAAAGGGATGAAATAGGAGTTGAAAGTTTGTTTGGATTTTTTTTTAAATCGGCACCGATTTTTATAAAATTTGAAATTCCAAGTCTTAAAAAAATTTAATTGAATACGTGTTTCATGGTTTTTTAGAATTCACCCCCTAAGGGTTCAAATAAGGGGTTGAAAGTATATATGGCAAAATCTTTAAATCGCCCCCGATTTTTATAAAAATTAAATTCAGACTATTAAAAATATTTAATTGAACACGTGTTTCGTAGTTTTTTTTTAACTCATCCCTAAAGGTGCAAATAAGCGGGCGAAGCCGCGTGCGCCCCCTTGTAAATAATATAGCTTTCAAAAGATATAAAACATAAAAAACATTGTTCTATGTATGTGTCACAATAAATATAATGATTACAATGGAATAACGTAAAATCTCTCATATAGAGCCAAATGAAGTATTTTGTTGTCATGGTGTTACAATTTTGTCAACATTATGTGTAGAAAGAACCCAAAGATTTTTTTATAGCATCCCGTACATAACAGACTAGAAAAAGGGAATCTGGGAACCTTGTGTTAAGACACTTCCGTTCTACATTTTCCGCTGATGTCCATTTGGTTTAACCCAACGCTGTGTTTTGCTTCGTTACCAGAGCGAGGAAAATAACATTGTGAAGTGGAGTAAGAATCGAACCCACAACCATCGCGTTTACAGGTACATCGTTGTGTCACAACACGACAGTCTCTTGAACATTAATATAACAACAGCAAAAACTATATAATTAATAATTTCTTACAACACTAATATTATAAAAAGGAATTTCTTATCTAGGTATTATCTATAGTATGTACATAACGTCTTTGTTTATATCATATTTTTATCTAAGAAAATATTGATTATAACTTTATAAATAAGATTGAGTATTAATAATAGCAAAAAAATTGTTGCTAGTCGAACTTAATATATTATAGCAATGGTGTCGAGAATTATTTCTATCAATAATATTATTATTAATATTAATACATATTAAATATATTGTTGATTACCTACAATTTGTAATATAATAGTTAATTTAATGACGAAAAACTGTGTATTTGAATTATATTACCTATTTTTACATATATTTACCTATACAGCTTCTTACTCCAAATCCAAAAGGACTGTTGGCGAATGGATGTGCATGTCCATGATACAGCGGATCTTCCTTATTAGTTAACCATCTTTCAGGTATAAATTCTTTTGGTCTTGGGTACTGGTCGTCCATCAGAGATAATGATTGGTGGGCAAATGTCACGTACATCTAATAAGTATAACATAAATATAAAAAGATTCCGACGGATTGAGAACCTCCTTTTTTTGAAAGTCGGTTAAAAATAAAGAAAAGGTCTATCCCGATAAGCATAGGAAAGCTACACTGGCTTTTAATGAATATTTTTAATACAGTTGTATTGTTTTTTACCTGAAATAGAGACACATAATTTTTTTGTCTCTAACTCTTACAGCAAAGGAGTTATGGTAAAGACAACCCTTAGCGTTAAAGTTTATTTTCTCGGTATCCATTGGATATCTCCAATGGATACCGAGCTTTTAAATTCTTAAGCTTTTTAACTTTTTTTCTTTAGATTTAGATTTTTGGGATATGTAGATTGACACCTACCAATATTGTACATATATTACGTACGTATATATTAGTTAGCTATTTATGCTACAAGATACAAATAAAAATCGAAGTAGTGGAACATATCTAAAAATAATAAAATATATTACACGCACGTGCAGGCGTATAACAGACTTCTATTGAAATCATCATCATATATACTTATTTATCTTATTTATTTTATCTGGCCGTATCCCTGATCGTTACAAGAAATCCCGCGACCTCTTAGTCTCATATGCATGCACATCTATCTCTCTTTCATCAAATTTTCAAAAAATTCTGCCACCCAAAGATAATTGTAAAGAATTATCGTTAACAAATATTTTTTACATTTTTAAATGTAATTTCACACTTACATACAAAAATATTCATTTAAGAAATGTATAAAAATATATGACATTTTACATCCCCACTCGAGGAAATGAAATATTTGTTTATATTTATATTTTCAGTTCTTTGCTTTGGTGTCGAAGCAAAGCGCGGCGTTGTGTTCCGCCACTCAATACGCAATGCCTTCAGAATTCGGCGGAAAGTGGGGAACGGAGTGTCTTAAGACTAGGTTCCCTCTCCCTCCCCTACTGTGTGTGGGAAAATAAATAAATTAGCTTCGCGTTGTACGTGAAGCTAATTTATTTATATTTTAATTTAATTATCATTTTAAAACATACGTCTGTAGGAATCCTATAACCCATGAGATTGTACTCTTTACTGGTCTGTCTCATATTCCCAGGTACGACAGGCATTATTCGCATAGACTCCTTAAGGCAGGCCCTTAGATATGGTCTTTTTTCTTGATTTGACAAGATTTCTTCTCGGAGCTTATTTTGCTTCTCTGGATTCTTGGCTAATAAAAACAAGGTTGCTATCATGGTGTTAGCAGCCTGCAATAATATTATTTCTAATTAAACATGGTAGGGTTCATAAAAAAATATTTTGCGTTATTATGATGAAAAACAAAATATAGTCAACCAATTACGATCTGCCATTTAGAATTGTAAGAAAAAAAAATGTATGTATATTACTAACCGTATCTACACCTGCAAACAACATGTCAGTTGCCATGATCACAGCCACTTTTTCATCTATTTCAAGTAATTTCTCTAGAACACTTTTCTCTTCATTTGGAAGTTTTTCCTTATTTTTCAGATCTTCTATAGCCCTCTGTATAAAGAATTTACTTATTCTAGAAAAAATAGATAAATACTTATAGATTTGGCCAGTAGTGGCTCAGAGACACAAGCTTGCGACAGTACGCGGTACCGATTGTGGATTCGATTTCCACTCGATGAAAATAAATATTTAATATTTACAATTCTTCGGTGTAGTAACAAGTCAAAACACAGTGTTGAGCTCTGCCAATCAATATGCAATGCCTGTACAATTAAGATCGGAGTGTCTTAACACTAGCTAACAAAAATCTCTGAAATGGATATCCAGAAATCTCGGCGTGAATGTATATAATTAAAAATTTCAACTTAGTACATAGAATGTTTGTATTATGATATAAAGTATATTTAAAAGAAATATTTTTCTTTCTCCTTTGGATCGTGCAAAGTCGTGAGCGACTTTTCCTCAAAATATACTAACTTTTACTCAAAATATATAATTTACTCACTCTATTTGTTCCGAGTAATATTTCATTGCACGTTTAAAAGCTGGAGTTGATATATATCTCCAAATGCTAGGCTTAAAGTCTAGGGTATCCGCAGATTTGAAAATATCATGAACAAGCTGTATAAGTTTTCTGGCTGGTGAATCTTCAGGTAAATTAGGATCGAGGCAGTTAATACGACCACCAAGAGCTACTACACCAATCGATTCTAATGCCCACAAATTCATTTCTGTGTCAATTCTGCTATTTAACATATTTTTCTCGTTGCGTTGCGATTTCAATCTACAAAAAACACTGGCATGAAATAGTTTTCTTTATAATTTCACTATGTTTGCAAAAAAAGAAGTTATATCAGACCTTTTAACCATGTCTTCTGCAACTTCATTCAGAGTTCCACTGTATAATTTAATTGTTTTAGATTGCAATAAAATAGGATTCACAATTGATCTAAATTTTTTCCATGCTTCTCCGTGGCTGAAACATATTATCAATTATCCTCTGATATACATTTTTCTATTATATAAAAATATACGTCATCGCAGTAACGGTATAACGAGGTTATTTTATATTTAAATTTGTTCTTGTATTCACCCTAAAATACTTTAACGTCCGAACATCGTTACATCATATACTTTAGATGTCAAATTAAGGCGGTTTATAATATGAATAGATAGATATAGATAAGAGTCTGTCGCCTGCAGATTCGAGAGCTTTACCACGAACGGCGCTACGACTACCCACACCTACTCACTATCAATAGTATCAATAATATATCCATTTTATTGATACGTTGTAAAAACCAAATTTGGTGTATATAAAACGTTTAACGCATCTAACGCATTTAATTGAATAAAGAATAGTTTAGAATAATTTCGAATATATCCCTTAGTCTTTTGTAATAGCTCTCCAGTTTTTACAACATTTTGCTATCTACGATAAATGGGCTATCCAATATAAAACTAATTTCTCTAATCGATAAGTTCCTGATATTCCTGAATGGGGCGTTCAAGAAAACAAAATTCTCCTCTTCATACTATAAGTATAGATAATAAAATTTTATACTCTAAACAATGATAACAGCTTCATGAAATTGTTATTTTTTTATCATTAAAACTTGGGGTTTGGTGACTAAGGCGAGCAGACCCTCATATATTTATAATATGGTACCGAACAAATTTATTGAAGTATTGAATATTACTCTGTAATTAAACCAGTTGGAGTATCCGGAGGGTCACTTTCTTTTTTCAATATTTTCTTGCGAAAATAATCAAGGGACTGAAAACCAGGTCGGATTGGCATCCAATTTTCCCCACGAAGTACCTGAAATAATTTTGTCCAGTATAATCACTTTTACATTTATTATATATTTTAAATGACATCAAATGAAGAATGGGAAATATTTTAGAAGTTTTTAAGACAATAGGAGGTCTCTATTTGTTTGAATGAACTTGAAGTATGTTGTGATATTTTAAAATATTGTAAAATTTACTTGTGAACAAGCTTCTGCATCATAAAGTAATATTAATGTTGGCGACCCGAATTGACCATTAAGTTTCACAATCGGTCCATATTGTTCGTACAATATATCAGCGATTGGTCTTTTCGTAGCGTTGGCCAAGGAACCTAGGAAAAACATGGAGCCTTAATAATATTTTTACAATTCAGTAAAAATAAAAAAAAAATGTTGTCTCTAGACATTATCATGATCAATCATCATCGTCGTTTTATAAAGGCTCTATATTGAAGATATTGGCTGTGCAAAATATACTAATCTAAGTAAGAAATCATTTATTTCTTCGAGTGACAAGTTAACAAAAATTTAAATTAAGTATAATCTGTGCTATATTTTTTAAATAATATTTTAGTACAAAAATAAAGGGAAATGTAAAAAAAAGAATAGAATAACAATAAACAATTTTAAAATATTTTATCTGTCTGCTTGTTTATGTGTCAGTTTGTAAACGTACATACATCTACGGAACTACTGGACGTATTTGAATTAAACTTTAATCATGTATAGCAATTAAGCCACAAAGACTGGCACTATACTACAATTGAAGTAGAATCATAGTAGATTAGCTAAACTATAAGATTAAATGGAATTGAATGAAGTTGTGCGGCAATTAGTTTATAACAATCTCTTATTAAACCTTTATTATTGGTAGTGTCTTATTAGAGTAAACAAATATTGTACTGTTGTTATCTGTTTTATAGTGATAGTAATAATTATCTCATAACATTACCAACCAGCACAGTATATGTTTTTATAGCAAGTATTATATGACACTTTCTTATAAAAGTTTCAATTATAAAAAGCATATTAGCGTTAAAAGACTGACTTGAAAAATGAGCTTTGTAAAATTTTATTTTATGTAGTATTAATAAAAGGCTACGTCACGCTATAAACTAAAAGCTTAAATAAACATTTTTAAGAAAAGCAAATGATTTTTTATATTAAGTTTACCTCCAGGCAGAAAATGATGTAGTTGTCCGATAAGAGGTAAACTCGATGGACCGGGTATCTCTTGCCATGGCTTCAATGTATCTTCATTTGTATTTTCTATAGTAGTAGAGTTTACTGTTATTGACCTAAAACACATTTTATAAGATATATAAATAAATAAAATAAAACAAATATGATTATTCCACTCAACGCGATGCCTCGATGCCTCTTAACACTAGGTTCTTTCTGCCTACCCTGCTATGTGCGGGATACAGCGTGAAGCGACGATGTTAATTGATTCTTACAACAAAATTAATTAGATAATAGTTGAAGTGTTTTGTTTATAATATAATTTATACTGTTAGAAAACTTGCCACGACGCGCATCGATAATGCTGTAAAACCTATGAGGCCGTTATGACATATGGAGTGGTTAGAAAAAGTTAAATGCTGATAAATGTTTTAGAAGCATTATTTTTATCTTTGCTCTTTTTGTGTCAGAAAATCTGTATTTCTGACTACAACGCTTAAGTTAAGACTTGAGCTGGTTATGTGAGACACATAAACTGGCAGTTGTTAGCCGTTTATAATACGCACTGGCCGGGGTTACTGGTCTGTCTCTAGATGGATGAAAAATATAAATTAAGAGGTTATTGATACGTAATACGTAAAAAAAACAAATGCTATATCAGAATTATATTATCGTGCCACAGGGGCACAGACGTGCCATTCTAAACGCAACAGGTTGTGATTTCCATTCGAGGAAATTAAATATTTAGTATCTGTTTTAATTACCGACTCTAAAAAAGAAGTATATAATAAATGTGTATAATAAATAGGTGATAATATCAAAGGTAAAGTTGTTTTGTTGGTTCATAATTTTTTAATAACTAATGTATTGATTAGATAATAGTGCATTACGTATCAAGCTGTTGATCATTAGCATATAGTAATTGTCTGATATTGCGTGTTTACGTAAGTATGATATCATTAATATTAAACGAATAAAACTTTGTTTTATTTATTGAAGTACAAAAAATTATGACTATATATATATATATATATATATATATATATATATATATATATATATATAAACACAAAATATCAGCTGTATCCCGCACACAGCAGGGTAGGCAGATGGAACCTAGTGTTAAGACGCTACGTTCCCCACTTTCTGCCGAATTCTGGAGGCATTGCGTGTTGAGTGGCAGAACTCAACGCCGCTCTTTACCTCAACACCAGAGCAAAGAATGGAAATATAAATTTAAGTAAATATTTCATCTCTTGGAGTGGGGATCGAACCCACAACCAGTCGGTCAACAAAACGTTACAATTCGACTCCAAAGAATGTTGGTTGTAATTCTATTGCAAATATAGCACGACAAAAATAATATAAATATATTTTTTTTTCAGCTTCACACTGTATATTTTGAGAAATATAATTCCCGGTTCCAGTATAAATTTTACTCTAGACAAGTATTATTTACGTCTAAAAACTGTCACGCGAAAACGTAATCAACTTGTTGATATAATTTTCAAACACTCTATATTATTATTGAGATAACTGTTACTTTATATATAATTAATTATACATATTTAGATAAGACGCATTGCATTTTGCCATTTAACACACAATGCGGAACTCAATACCGTATTTTATCTCTTTATCTGAGCACGTAAATAAAAATATTTAATACTTCATTGTTCCGAGCAGGAACCGAACCCTTAACCATTGTCTTTGCAGTGTGGGGCACACTACGATGGCCCCAAAGAATATATTATAAAAAAATAACACGTGTCACATATATGTCTTATTGAAATTATTCTGATAATAAGATAAATTTAAGATTGGATCGCGTGAATAGTAAGAAAAAACGAATTTAAGAAATTATAAATCGTATAAATTATCCACTTTGCGTACTTCGTACTTCTGTATTTAAATGTTAATTTCATATTTTATATTAAGGACTGGCTGAATAGAGTTCATTCAGCCAGTCCTAGAAGTTGTAGCTATGATTTTTTTTGTTTTATGTTTATTTATTTTTTGTGTGACATATTATAATTTTATTTTGTTTATTTTTGAATTTACTATTTAGCAATTAAGATTGATTTTTAGGGTTACTTGTACTGTACCTTAAAAGGAAAAAATGGAACCCTTATAGGATCACTTTTTTGTCCAACTGTCCGCCTGTCAACACTTTTTATTTTTTCTCGACATCGTGTGGTATCAAGTTATATCAAATATTCGGATCGAGGGCTCCTTAGAGCACAGAAAAAAAATACACTTCTAAAACGACGCACGCAACGACGAATTAAAAAAAAACTAATATTTATGCATCGTTTTTGCTGTATTATATATGAAATTCACCGCGTAATCAAAACCTACTACTTCCTGTAGACCTACAGTCACGAAATGGAGCACAAAGTGGGAACTTACAATTTATAACTATTTTAAAGAAAAAAAAAACTTGAAACCTAAAGAAGTTAGATTCTTCTATTGGTATTAAAAATAAACATCTGCAGTTTGATTTATTTTATATTGATTGGCTGTTAAATTGACTTTTAATAGATATAACATATATTGACTTAAAGTAGTTCAATATATTATTAATTGATAACGTCACAGTTAAGATGGAAACTGGAAGACGACTCACTCTACAGCTATGGACTCCGTTCTGGTTACAATTTTATTTAATAATTAAAAAATATCTAGAATTAGTAAATAATAATATTTATATATATAAAATCAATATAGATACTTTGATTTTCACGATTATAACACATTTTAAATTAAACTAACAACTACTAACTAACATAACATAACTAATAACTAACATTAGATTAATCGCGTTTAAAGTGTTCGAAACGTCGGGTTTCCAAAAATGTGTAATCCCAAATATACGCGATTAATCCGGTTAAAATAGTTTCATTTAAAATGTAAAATAAATATTGTGTTTTATATTTTGTAAGCACCTTAGGACCTGAGAAGGTTAAACGGATTATCGTAAAATTGTGTCAAAGGTCTTAAGTACGTTGAGTGGAATGAGTAAACTATTGTAGTAATAAAATCACAATAGCATTATAACATATTTACTTTCTCAGTAAATATTATACTTATTTCTAAGAAACTTAAATAAAATAATTATTTACTGTAATAATAGCGTATAGTGTAATAATAGCTTATAGTATTTGCAAATAATATGAGGCCAGTCGTGGCGCAGCGGCACGAGGTGTGACTGTAAAACCGACTGGTTGTGGGTTCGATCCCCACTCGAGGACATATAAGAGGAGAAATATTTACTTAAATTTATATTTCCATTTCTTCGCCCTGGTGTCGAGGTTAAGCCACTCAACACGAAATGCCTCCAGTATTCGGCAGAAAGTGGAGAATGGAGTGTCTTAGCACTAAGTTCCCTCTGCCTACCCTGCTGTGTGCGGGATACAGCGTGAAGCTGATTTTTTTTCTTTTCTATAAGCTATTATTTTACACACCGTTCTTAGACACAATGGAAGTGAAAATTAATTATAACACATTGGTTACAGGTTCATATACGCAGGTGATAAATACTTAAAATAAGAATATAAAGAACATTGTAATAGTAAAAAGTAAAGCTCCGTTCTCTCTGACTACCCCGCTAGGGATAAAGCGTGAAGCTACTGTAGTGTAATGTAATAGTAAAACTGATATTATCAAATTAGTGCCTTGTGTTGTATGGTTTCCAAAGTACGGAATTATTTGGGCAACTAATTCATTTACAACATAATTTTGTTAACATTTTAATCTTATATTAAGTAACACAGGGTGTAAGCTAACAACTTTCTGAAATATTATTTATTACTAGCCCTCTGCTATGTATATATTGTGAATATATCTATATGTTTTATCTTTTAGGTGAAGTCAGTATCTTAGTCAAATCTCTCTTTAACATATATTATTATCCCTATTGTGTAATATTATCTCATTTTACTATACATTTTCCTTTGTGCATTCTCCATTCAACGGTGGTGAAGTCGGAACGCCATACACAAAGAACAACAATAACAATACGTAAATGTGAGTGATTTTTAAGATATTTTTAAAATTAAATTTAATATTAAATTAGCTTCACGCTGTATCCCACACACAGCAGGGTAGGCAGAGGGAACCTAGTGTTAAGACACTCCGTTCCCCACTTTCTGCCGAATTCTGGAGGCATTGCGTGTTGAGTGGCAGAACTCAA
>DWQW01005227.1:0-18180 GCA_018249695.1 Heliconius erato demophoon
GAATTCTGTTGAGTGGTTTTTTAGGTTCTATAATCGACATATAAACCGACCTAATTTTTATTTTTTTTATATCTTTCATGTACAGAATTGACTTTTCTATCCTTTTATTATATATAGAGATTATAAATCAGAGAAATGTTTAAAACCACACCAAAATTAATTCTTAAAATTTAACTTTCCACATGAGTTTTGTACAACGGGACTAAATTTTGAAGTAGGTAACCACATCCTTTATTTGCTTAGGTTGTTATATTCTGTTGTAATTAACAGTGAAAACATAATACCTCACTTCTCCATCAATCATTTTAACTAAAATATACGCGGATATATTATACTCATTGAGGTTGTTAACGAATGAATCGACATTGATAATTGCGTAAAGCTTATTTAATAAAATTATATCGAATTAACAATAAAGAGAGTAAGCTGTTTAAATCTATATATTTTTTTAACAGTGTGACATAATTAATTTGATCCTTTGTTGATTATTGTTGCTTATATTTAAATTAAAAAAAAATCTGAGAATTGAGGCCAGTCGTGGCGCAGGGGCACAAAATCTGACTGTGAAACCGATTGGTTCTGGGTTCGATCTCCACTCGAGGAGATAAAATATTTATTTAAATTTATATTTCCATTTCTTCGCTCTGGTGTCGAGGCTAAGCGCGGCGTTGAGTTCTGCTCCTCAACACGCAATGCCTCCAGAATTCGGCAGAGAGTGGGGAACGGAGGGTCTTAACACTAGGTTCCCTCTGCCTACCCTACTGTGTGCGGGATACAGCGTGAAGCTGATAAAATATTATTAATATAAAATTTGTATACTTTTTTGTATAAAGAGAGATAGTTTGAACTAGCCTTCCGTTTTTTCGTTGCCCTGTGCTATTTACTAGGCGCTTCAATTTATAATATATTTTTTTAATTAAGTTTCTCAAAAAAGAACAGTGTTGTGTCCTTGAAACCATTAACTATATGGATAGGACCTATCTAAGCGAGTAGAAGAATTTTCTTGAAATATAAAATTAATTAGAAATTAGTATTTTATAAAAGAACTTTATATAAATCGATATCCGCACAAGTATATTATTATTATTAAGGCGAGTTGTGGGCAAAAGTGTGTTTATAGGTTCGATCCACACTCGAGAAAATGAAATATTTATTTAAATTTATTTTTTATTTCTTCGCTCTGGTGTCGAGGCAAAGCGTCGTGTTGAGTTATGCCACTCAATACGCGATACCTCCAGAATTCAGGAGCTTCCGGTAACACTAGGTTCGCCCCGCCTACCCTGTGGTGTGCGGGATACAGTGTAATAAAGCTGATTTAATTTAGTTTAATATTAATCGCGGAAACGCAGGGGGCGTCTTTGTCACCGATTTCCTCCTGGCAAGCAGCCACGTAATGTTTGCACTTTCTCAAGATTATTGAAAGTATAAATTATATAAACAATGTTATGGCAAATGCAGCATAATAAAAAAAATATAGGTGGTATGCGGGCGAAGCCGCGAGTGGGCCGTTAGTATTATTATAAAAGTCATCACAAATTTCCATTTACTTACGTTAAAACAAATAAATATTATAATTAAATTTAGTAACTTTAATAAACTAAATTATTTGCAATTTAGAATAATTTTATTACATTACAGTAATAAGCCTGAAATTTAATATTCTATTCTGCTCCGTCGTTAAGAATTCTGCACGATAAATTCGTCATAAGAATAATTTAGATAGACATTACAATCTCTATTAAATTTTTATCTTAATTAATTGCCTCTTAAGCACTTATAAAGCAATAATGCCCTCATTGTAAATATAGCAAATTAAGCTATTATTTAAGTTTATCTTTCAAAGGAGTAAAAGGAATGTCATAAAAAAAATTATTTTCTTTATCCTTTACATATTTAATTTGGACGTTTTACTAAATATAATATATTTAATATACTAAGATTAATCATGTTTAATGAGGCCAGTCGTGGCGCAGCGGCACGAAGTGTGACTGTAAAACCGACCGGTTGTGGGTTCGATCCCCACTCAAGGAGATGTAATATTTACTTAAATTTATATTTCCATTTCTTCGCTCTGGCGTCGAGGCTAAGCGCGGCGTTGAGTTCTGCTACTCAACACGCAATGCCTCCAGAATTCGGCAGATAGTGGAGAACGGAGTATCTTAACACTAGGTTTCCTTAACCTACCCTGCTGTGTGCGGGATACAGCGTGACGCTGTTTTTTTTTTCATTTAGGTATCATCTACTACTAGCTCTTTGGCAACCAGATAACAACGCCTAAAATGGTTTCCAATCTTAATAAAAATGCAAAAAACGAATAACAACCTATTTTAACATTATTACAAAGTGTGAAATTCTTTTTGATTATTTGTCTGAATACGTAACTGAATTGCGGCAATCCAGGCCTCAATTCTTTTGTATGGAATTTTAGTAATTATCTATATATAGGTACTAAAACGCCATATTTTTTTATTTATATTTATATATTTTTTGCGTCATTGCTGTAAAAATAGGACAAAAAATATATTTATTATGATTAACCAGGTAGAACATATATATAAGTGTAATAGATGAGTGTTACGCACAGCTAATTTGGCAGAAAATTTATATCAGCCGTGCGTAGCGTTGCTTAGGCTTATTGCGAATTCATAGCGTTATTAAATTTTCAATGTTATTTTGCATGTCCAAAAGGCACGTCATAATTACAAAATATTTTAGTACTTATGTGGTCGCCATCGACGAGTATTTGACGGTGTTAGAGTGTGTCTATTTATTTATATTTTTGGATATGTTCAAAGGATAAAAATACTAATGTAAAAAAAGAACCTAGTGTCAAAACACTCCGTTCTCAGAGTCCCACTCGAATTGCAACGAGAACTCACGTTGAGTGGCGGCGTTCAACGCTACGGCTTTATATTACTAGCGCAGGGAAATTAAAGTAATTAAGTTCCCTGAGTAGGGATCGGACTCACAGCCATCGCGTTTATTACAGTCAAGCTGTTCTATTGCGTGACGATGGCTTGAAAATATAATTTTCATTTTTTTTAACTACACGCAAGTAGGCAGAGGGAACATGGGAACCTGGTGTTACGACACTCCGTTCCCTGTTAAGACACTCCCGTTTCCCACTTTCCGTCCTATTCTTGAAGTATTGCGTGTTGAAAAGCGGAGCTCAACGCTGCGCTTTGTCTAAAACAGAGCGAGAAAAATGCAAATATTAAATATTTCACTCTCCCGGATAGAACTCTTATAGTAAGTACTCTACTCTTATAGTATCTGATTATTCGATCATATTTAAAAAAAACATTAAATATGAGTTGTTTCCACATAACATGTGTATATTATTTACTATTTTTAGTTGTGTTGTGATGTAAAAATTTATATGTCCAGTTATTTTTCTATCCTGAAATTTGAGGCCAGTCGTAGCGTAGGGGCACTAACTAGCATGTAACTGTAAACGTGACAGGTTCCGAGTTCACTTCTCACTTGAGGAAATGTAATATTTACTATTTTCCTTTCTTCGGCTTGGTGTCGAGATAAAGCGAGGTGTTGATTTCAGTCACTTAACGCGCAATGCTTCCAGAATTCGGGGGACTGTGGGAACTGGGGAGTCTTAGCACTAAGCCCCGCTGCCTGGTTTGCTATATGCAGACCACAGCGTTCATATAACACATCTCTTGAAATTTAGTTACTAAAAATTTAAACTAAAAAATCTGGTGCAAATATTCTATTAAAATTGTTATATAAAAAGATCTAATTCTATCAGCTTCACGCTGTATCTCGTAAATAGCAGGATAGGCAGAGCTAACCTAGTGATACGACACTCTGTTAACAGTAAAATATATGATGTAATCATAATTAAACACATAAACATCTAAATCAGTCGTCCATCGTTGTACGAATATATATAGATGACGTATATATAAATCGGAACCCAGCTAAATCCATTAATTGCGAAATAATCGTAGCCCATTCGTAGCCACAGGACTAATCGTTTAACAATGATGTCTGCTATTTGTATTATTGTAATTGGTATTGGTTATTTACTGAGCCGCTGTTATATAGTGGAATGTGGATGTAAAACGACGTTTTAAATTGTTAATTAAAAGTGATGATGTAGGTTTTTTTTTATCTTTAAATCCACAATTGCTACGCTTATCGACTATCGCCTATCGACTGGTTGTGGGTTCGATCCCCACTCGAGGAGATGAAATATTTATTTTATTTATATTTTTATTTCTTCGCTGGTGTCGAGGCAAAGCGCGGCGTTGAGTTCCACCATTCAGCACGCCTCCAGAATTCGGCGGAAAGTGGGGAATGAAATGTCGTAACACTAGGTTCCCTCTGCCTACCCTGCTGTGTGGGATACCGCGTGAAGCTGAAAAAAAAACTATACAACCCAAATTCCGTCTTTTCTGTTTTCTCTCGTTTCTTTACACTCTTCAAGGAGCTTCGTTGTTACGGTTGTGCGTTGTCTGTCAGTCACTCGCGACAGAAAAGTTTAATATGTACAGATTTCTACGATATTTTTACCTCTGTATTTTGTACAAATTCTGTATTTTGGACAGTTGAAGTCAAACAAAACGTTACAAGTATGTAAATGTTCAGAGAAGTAAGATTTGATCTCTTGCAAAGACATAATTACTAAAATTATTTCATGTATTAAATTAATTTTAAAATAAACAATGTTTGGTTTATCTCTGTGGCAACTTTGCATTACTTACTTCCTCTAAATGCAGGTGTTCTACTACTATCCAAAAGTGTAGCAGGTATAAATAGAAAGTATCTGAAATAATAAATAGTATCTGAAATTTAGTTCTGGAAATATCTACAATTTTTTTCCATATGTACCATAAATAAAACACAAGGGATACCTATGAGGCCAGTCATGGCGCAGCGGCACGAAGTGTGACTGTAAAACCGACTGGTTGTGTGTTCGATCTCCACTCGAGGAGATAAAATATTTATTTACATTTATTCGCTCTGGTGTCGAGGCTAAGTGCGTCGCTGAGTTCTGCCACTCTACACGCAATGCCTCAAGAAGTCGGCAGGAAGTGGGGTACGGAGTGTCTTAACACTAGGTTCCCTCTGCCTACCCTGCTGTGTGCGGGATACAGCGTGAAGCTAGATACCTATGACATGAAGTACATTTGAACAAAATTACAATAAGAACAATTTGGATACAAGCCTACGACTAGCGAGCCCGACTCCTTTCGGGGGAGACATCCATCATAAGTTTAATGTTTGTAAAGGAATTACTAAGATAGTTTGAGCGGTAATACGAGCAACTAATTCCAGTTGAGTTATGCAATGGAATAAACAGATACATAAACTTGGTTTCGTGTTATTATCTAATAGGTTATTTTAATTAACAGAATATATTCGTGCAGATAAATAATTATGTATGAGTATTGTATTGAAGTAACGTAAAATATCAATAGTAAAATTGATATAAAATATTAAATTAAACAAGTCGTGTCCTATTCTACCAAAGTAATATTAATCAATAAGATAACTTTTTTTTAACATTTTTAAAGTGTTATTCCACACTTAGGAAAGAAAAATACTTAACCGAGCAGGTCCTGGTCGGTTTCCAGGAGGCGCGGATTCGAGTCCCGCTACGTTCAAATTTTTAAATTTACATTAGTCTCTCTACTCTAAGGTGGAGAGTTTCAATATATATCTTTTTAATCCCCAAGGTTTTTACGTATGAAAAAATAAAATAAATGAGCTTCACGCTGCATACCGCACACAGCAGGGTTAGGCAGACGGAACCTAGTGTTAAGACACTCCGTTCCCCACTCTCTGCCGAATTCTGGAGGCATGGCGTGTTGAGTGGCAGAACACAACGCCGCGCTTAACCTCGACACCAGAGCGAAGAAATGGAAATATAAATTTAAGTAAATATTTCATCTCCTCGAGTGGTGATCGAACCCACAACCAGTCGGTTTTACAGCCACACCTCGTGCCGCTGCGCCACGATTGGTATGCTTAGTAATTTTTATTGGTATTAAATTCTCAAATATCGTCTATAGACAATATTTTAAAATTAATCACATTTTTGAATAGATTGAATTCGCGAAATTAAAAAAATTAAAACATGCTTATTTTGTAGAATAATTGTAATCCGCATAAATTTGATATGCATAGGGTCACCTTGACTAAGATGATTATAAATATATATAATGTATTTCTTTTATTTTAAATCTACTTATATATAAGCAAATTATATTATTTCCACCTATTACCATAGTAATAATTTCCAATAAAGATCTGTGAACTAATATGAAGTTTACACACCTGCCTCGTAAGACACACACAGAACATATCTTACGCCCCATTGAGGATTAGGCGTGTAAGACGGGCTTCAGGTTGCGTAGCCTATCGCCAGTTATAGCTGGTTATAGCCACTTGTACCCTATTATCGCTGCAAGGTCCTGCTAAGTAATGGATCTCCTTAATTAAATGCAGCTTCTTGGTATATTGATAAACCTTCCAGGTAATCATCCTATATAATATTTGATATAAGAAAATATTGCAGTACATAGGTATCGTGTACGTAGATAAAAAAGAGCGAAAATAAGAGATAGCCACTCAGACATAGCCAGTCATGGCGCACGATAAAGCGTGTGACTACGTGTGGGTGAAAGCGTGTAAAAGGTTGTGGATTCGATTCCCACTCGAGGAAATATACCTTAGTACTAGTACCAATTTCCTCCTATACACTTTTATTTATTTAGCTTCATACTGTATACTGCTTATGACAGGGAAGGCAAAGAAATCTTGTGAACCTAGTGTTAAGACACTCCGTTTCCATTAAGACATTTCCGTTCCCCTCTTTCCGCTGAATTCTAGAGATATTGCACGTTGAGTGGCGGTACTCAACGCCGCGCTTTGTCGCGGAAATTATAAGTATTTAATTTCCTCGAGCCACAACTTTTCGCGGTTACAGTCGCACGCTTGTGCCCCTGCACCACGACTGGCTTAAAAAATGTTATCAGAACATAAAAGTAATTCAGATTCCTAAATAAATAATTGTATATTTCTAGCGCACGAAGCCACGAGTGGATCGCTAATATTTTATAAAATGTGAAATGTTATACCTTTTGTAAGGATTGCGTGGTATGATGTAAAGGTTTTCTTTTATAATTAATTTGGTATGTAATTATAGGGGTAAGTGGAGCAGAATAAGTTGTATCGCATGTGATATAATTATATAAAATATTTTAGCTTTGATAGAGCTGCAAAATGTATTACTAACGTATGTATTATTATATTTTTTTATTAAATATTTTCTTTTCCTCGCTCTGGTAACAAAGCAACGCTCGGCGTTGAGTTCCGCCATTAAACACGCAATGACTTCAGGAATCGTCGAAAAGTGGGGGACGGAATTCTGTTAACGGAAATGGATTTTCTTAGTACTATGTTCCCGTTAAGATAATTCCGTTTTCCACCGTTCCGAATATATATTATAAAATATTTCATTTTCTCGAGAATCCATAGCGTTTACACTCGCTTGTGCCCCTGCCTCACGACTGGCCTCTAAGGTATTAAATGTTATATTACGATTATGCTAGGATGAATATAAGACGAGCTGGTACAATATCAGCATACGAGTACATAAAGTTGAGGCCAGTCGTGGCGCAGCGGCACAAAGTGTGACTGTGCAACCGACTGGTTGTGGGTTCGATTCCCACTCGAGGAGATGAAATATTTATTTAAATTTATATTTCCATTTCTTCGCTCTGGTGTTGAGGATAAGCGCGGCGTTGATTTCTGCCACTCAACACGCAATGCCTCCAATTTCGGCAGAAAGTGGGGAACGGAGTGTCTTAACACTAAGTTCCCTCTGCCTACAGCGTGCGGGATACACCGTGATTAAAAAAAAGAGTACATAAAATTTACTAGAAACATATTTTTTCACAATAACACACAGACACAGAAATAAATTAAACAAATAAACATCCGTGTCGAACAAACAAACAAACAAACAATTATAAAACGATCGCGTCACATACGCCAGCCATGTTTTAGCGTGGTGTTATGAAAATGAAATAATTAAGTTTCGTTACGGTGGCTGTATTTCATTAGCGAATACCGACGGAGGAAATTCAACATCAATGCGGGGAATTACGTTATTATACGCTGGGGAGTGTATGGCATTCCTTATGTGATTTGAGATTAAACCTCTATGAGGATACGCGAGGGAAGTGATTACTTGTAATTGTTGTCTTTTGGGGGATGTATTAAAATGTCGTGTGAGGGAGGAGAATGAGGGATACGGGAGGAGGAAGGGAGTAGGTAAATAGTAACAGTGTTAGACTGTTATCTCGATAAGATTATGAAAGATGGCCATCGATAAAATATATACACATAAATCAAAATTACATCAAATCAGCTATATCTAGTAAATAGATAAATCGGCTTCACGTTGTATCCCGCAAAGCAGGGTAGGCGAAGGGAACCTAGTGTTAAGATACTCTGTTCTCCACTTTCCGCCGAGTTCTGGAGACATTGCGTGTTGAGTGCCGGTACTCAACGCTGCGCTTTGCCTCGATGCCGGAGCGAAAGAAATGAAAAGATAAATGTTAATAAATATTTCATTTCCTCGTGTGGGGATTGAACCCACAACTAATCGATTTTACAGTCACACTTTGTGCCCCTGCGCCACGACTCACGGCCTCAGCTATATCTAGTCCTAGTCCTTCCTTCCTTCCATCATTTTAATATTGTCCGAAAGTTGAAAAAGTTTTAATGTGATTAAATATTAATTTCTTACCAGACCGAATCACCTCTTCATTGACCATATAAAACTTAAATTGTATTTTTTGTACTAAGTCGTAAAAGACTTGAATCCAATGATGATAAATAAAAAAAAAATAACTTAATGTATATATGTAAAATGTATTTCATTTGGCAGGTTTATACCGTTTCATTACACGGTATTGTGATGATTTCACAGCTCGGGGACACGCGTTGTTATGTATTTTAATTAACAATTTGCAATTAAGTATGTAATAATCACAAAATGACACTGTAGCGATCTCAGTGTCGTTTTTATTTCTGTAAATTCGTTTTTAATGAGAAATAATTTCATTTAAAAACAGATCTAAAAGATCTGTTGCTAATTACTTATGAACAATAATAAAAGCCAATTTCAATTATATGTATTTCCGAATACTATTGAATTTTATTTTATTATAACTAAAATTATGTGATCGTAATCTGATAAAACCCAAGAGAGCGTGAAGCTAGTATAGTATTATAATAAATAGCAAACCTTAAATTAACTTAGCTTTACCCTTAGCCCAAACCAGCTGAGCATGTTCTTCTTCATTCTCACCATGACATCTTCGCTAGAACCTGCCATTCTTTGTATCTCTTCATTGCGGATTCGATCAACTAAGCTGACTTCGTATATCCTACGAAGAGATCGCATCTCCACGGCATTCATCTTTCTTCCATTCCTCTCCTGTAATACCCACGTTTCGCTGCCGTATAACAACGTCGGTACCAACACTGTATTGTGTACGGCCAAACGCACAGCTGTGCTGACGTTTCGCCGATCAGTATCAATGCAGGCTCACTTAATCCTGTTACCGGCAGCAATTCGCCTTTCCACATCTATCTCGTATCTTCCACCTCTACTGAACTATTTCCAATTTTCCATAAACTTGGCATTCACTTGTTCTAATATCCTACCATTTACACTGATATTGCATTCCACCCTTCCTTCATCTCGTTCCAAAACCAGAACTTTTGTCTTATTCGCATTCAGGCTTAGACCATTATTTTTACACTCTTCTTTCAGAGTGGTGACCAATGCCTGCAACTCGCCTTTTGATGATGTAATGAGCACTGCATCATCTGCGTACAGCAGGCAATTCACATTCAAGTCACCTGCTTTCACTCCCATATCACTTTGTTTCACTCCTTGGAGACAGCTATCCAAATATAAATTGAGCAACGAAGCTGACATGGCGCAACCTTGTTTAACATCCGATCGGATGTCAAACCAGGGCGACATGCTAGCTCGCACGCAGGCTGAGTGATGTGTATAAAGAGATTTTACAGCCTGCAGCAAGATTCCGCTCACATTGGTAGTTTTTTTCATAATTTCACTGTTACAACTCTGTCAAACGCCTTTTCCAAGTCTACAAAAACACAGAAAACTTTTTGATTAACCGCCAAATGCCAAAATGCCAAATAATTTTTCCATGATCGTGCGGAGGGAAAAGATCTGAACCATACATCCTCTTCCAGATTTAAAGTCTCTTTGGTCCTCCCACAACAGCCTTTCAGATCTCTCTTGCATTTTTCTCGCTAAAGTTTTAGCATAAACTTTACTACCTAAGCTAATCTGAGAACCTTTGCCTTTATACAAAGGCACGAAGACTGCACTTCGCCAATCGTCTGGGACCTCCCCTGATTTCCAGCATAAATAGCAAAGATAAGATAAATAAAAATCTGATAGGGAAAAAAATCTGGTAAACTTAAAAACTTCAGTTACATATCTAAACCCAATCGTTTCAAGCAAGTAATACCTACATAGCATAGTTATTTCACAACAATATACTTAAGAGAGCAAAGAAACGGGTCGAAGGGAATGGTGTACGTACATACGTATTTAATAGCTTGTTATCAACAATCTCCTATTATTTTTTACATTTTTAAAGTGTTATTCCACACTTAGGAAAGAAAAATATTTATTTAGAAAACCGAATCCGCGCTTCCTAGAAACCGGTTTGTGTCCCGCTACATTAAAATTTTATCTCTATTCAAATTGTATCTCCTATTATATTTTTTCAGCTTCACACTGTTCCTCATATATAGCATGATAAGTAGAGGGAACCTAGCGCGCTTTGCCTTTAAACCAGAACGAAGAAAACAAAATATAATATATTTAATTTCGTCGAGTGGGAATCGAACCCACAACCTATCGCATTTACATTCGCACGTTTATGCCCCTGCGCCACGACTGGCGTCATTAAATACCAAGCATTTTCCACGAGTGTACCATGTAATATTCATGAACTAAACTAATTTCCTAGAATGTAATGGCGTGTATCCACCTACCAATTCTACCCTCTTTTAAGATTATTAATTTCTTCAGCGACCGTTCCTGAGTTTATAGCTTTCTTGATATACATATATATATATATATACATTGCTTAATTAATTAATTCTGAAAGGCAACTAATAGAAGCGTAATAGCCGTATTAATAGGGTGATCGTTCAACGAACGGGATTTGCATAAATTGCTTGGAATTTTGCAAAATGATTTTTAAAAGAGTGCGAATTGGACGTTTGCAGGATATTAAATTCTATTTTTAATGGGTATTTTCATTTAGTTTTCATTTTGAAAATAATTTTATAATACATTCAATGTATTGAATCAATTTAATTGTGTCCGAAAAGTTCGTTTAGGGGCGGTGAAAAATATTCTGTGTGTTTGTTCTGTTTTAAATAAAATATGTGATATTTTATGGTTTTTATTTTTTTAGGTATTCAATATTTTGATTTGACCGTGCTTCGTGTTTCGATTAATTTATTCACAAAGGTTTGATCGGCCGTAAATTTGGCATTAGCCGGTGTAAAAGGGAATTCGTACAAATATTGGAATGTTTATGTCCTATTCAATCCTGTTATCGTGTTTAATTGATATTTTTTTTTCAGCTTCACGCTGTATCCCGCACACGTCAGGATAAGCAGAGAAACTTAGTGTTACGACACACCATTCCCCATATTAAAGCATATGATAGTTATTAAAGCATTGTACGTATATACATAATAACACAAGTTTTGTGATGTTTTTAGGCGTATTAAATCTTATCATTAATGTCTGTCATCTACAGGCCTCAAGCTGTCACAACTAAGGCGCGGATTAGTGCCTACGGGCTGATTATGTAATTATCTATTCACGTCCGCTAAATACTTCCACCGTTGACTGACAGGGAGTTCTGAGTTCCAATTAAATGTAAAATTAAAATATATATACAAAGGAGAGGCCAGTTGTGGCGCAGCAGCACGAAGTGTGACTGTAAAACCGACTGGTTGTGGGTTCGAGCCCCCCTTCAAGGAGACGAAATATTTACTTAAATTTATGTTTCCATTTCTTCGCTCTGGTGTCAAGGCTAAGCGCGGCGTTGAGTTCTGCCACTTAACACGCAATGCCTCCAGAATTCGGCAGAAAATGGGGAACGGAGTGTCTTAACACTAGGTTCCCTCTGCTTACCCTGCTGTGTGTGTGAAGCTGAAAAAAATATATACAAAGTATCAACGGTATATGAGTATATTTTCGCCGGTGTTCAGTTTTGCGCCAGATATTACAGAATTTGGATTTTTTTTCTAGAAAAAATGGATTCCTGAAGAAAATTGGCAAATATATATAGCGGGACTGTTGAGTCTGCGCTAATGATTTTTGTTTCTTAATATAGCTCAATAGTAGATCTTTTGTATAATCTAATATTTTGAAACTATCGAGTTATAAATCTTGGAAATAACATGGAAACAAAAATAGTAATATTTTAAATAAGTAAAGGTGCTTTTTTTCTAGTAGTAATTTTAATAAGTTATTTTCAACACATTATTGAGTCTGCGCTTGTGAATCTGCATGTAAAACAAACATCCTCACAAACTTTTAATTTTATAATTATTTCATAAGTAGATTAACAGGACGAACCATCTACCTAAAAACCTACAGAAGAAACACAACATTCATCTAGATTCTAGATGAATTCACACAAAAAAAAATGATATTCCATAACGAGAGCGGTGCCAAGAATCTTATCAAGTGAGCAATTTTGATTAGGCCAGCCGTAGCAGTGTACAACATGTGATTACTTAATTCCCCGCCAAGTGGGCAGGGACCCTCATAAAGATAGCGGCAACGAGTAGGCTCTTCTTAATTTATGAACGAGTTACGCCGCTACGTCCATGCCAAACTACGTACGAGATATTTGTCGCGGAATGGAGGTTCAACGTTATTTGCTAAAAGCTTTATTTTATTTACAGTTGTAATGGTAATGTATGGCAATGTCGCGTCGCAGTTGGTACAAGCGCTTCCTAGTGTATTGTAGAAAATATGATATAGATAGGTATAAGATATATTCTGTATATGTATCTTAGTCTTATGTTGCTATTGTGGTGGTGGTAGTGGTGCAGCGCCACAGTATCTGATTGAAAACGTGACGCTTGTGGTGTGCGTTCGATTTCTACTCGGGAGAATTGGTTACTTTTATTTTCTCGGTCTTGTAACAAGACAAAGCCTATATACTGCCTATGTGAAATATAGTCTGAAGCTAAAAAAAATATTGTTCATTTGAAAGTTTTCACTTTACTATATCCTCCATACATATTCAAATAAGTATGTAGTAGATATTTGAAGTAAAAAAACACAGTTTTATAATTTGACTTTATAATATGTATAATTTTCTTTTTCCATGGACATTTTGCTTATAAATTTGTTTTATTATTATAATTATATGTTTACTTATACGTAGTTATATTCTATCAAAACCCGCATTGTATGCAATATGAATAGCCATTATGCTTCTAATTTATGTTATAATTATTGCCGCTAGAGACGTGAAACGTACTGTTTAGCAGTTTAGCTTATGCATGCAGAACACACGTTTAATATTTATCCAAAAATGCTGACCGTATTTCGTTTTACGTGCAAAGATAAAATCGTTTTTATGAATGTCTCGTGTTGTTATTAGAAAATATGAAATGTTGTTTCAAATTTGAGAATTTTTAGTCTTATTAGTTAGATTAAAAATATATATATTACAGGCTTGAAATTTACGAATGTTTATTTAAATGTATTTGAGCAAAAACCGACCAAGCGCGAGTCAGCAGCAAGCAGAGGGTTCTCTACTTATAGGTTTAACTAATACCTTATAGGTTTTGATGATGCGGCGAATATGTTAAGAGACTTAAGTTTAAGGGTAGGCAGAGGAACCTAGTGTTAATACACACCGTTCTCCACATTCCGCCGAGTTCTGGAGGCATTGCGTGTTGAGTGGCGGAACTCAACGCCGCGCTGTGCCTCGACACCAGAACGAAGAAATGAAAATATAAATGTAAATAAATATTTCACTTCCTCAAGTGGGGATCGAACGCACAACCAGTCGAATTCACAGTCACACTTTGTGCCTCCTAAGTCTTTTCCCACTTTTCATTATTTTATTACCCAGTGAACCATGCGCAAAACTTCGAAAAACCTAATTTCACAGCGGCCACAACTCGTTGACCGTATTGTTTATTACATATTATCATCATTACACAAGCAAATATATAACAAAAGCGTCAATTAAGTGATCAATTAGTTACAAACTTTATAAGTTTCACCTTAAGCAATAGATACCTGTATCCAAGAGATTTATCATATTGAAGTAGTAATGGGTAACGTAGGTATAAACAAGTAGAGTCGACTAAGCCCAAGTCATTACTCGCTGGGAAGACATCCATCATAAGTTTAATGTTTCTAAAGGAATTACTAACTTTATACTCACCGTAACATGCGTAACTAAATTTCCACTAAAATTTTCCTTTAAAGATAACGTCGTCGTGTGTCTATATATATATACGTGTCTCGTATGTGTAAGTGGTTACAGTATGTTCCGTGTTTACTTTGATTTAGTATTTTTATTTTGTTATATTAGTGTAGTAATCAGTTATATCGTAAAAAATCGTATTTGAATTCATATTTATTAAATAAAATGATATACATTTTATTGTAGCAAGTTTCAGATAAACGCTGTATTCTGCATAGAGGCAGAGGGAACCTAATGTTAAGACACTCCGTTTTCTTCGAGTGGCGGAACTTAACGCTGTGCTATTTGCCAGAGCTAAGAAATGAAAATATTAAGAAATAATAAGGGTTCCTTTCTAGCGGTTTTAACTTATGTAATTTTTGAATTTCATCGTAAATCTCATATATATATATATATATATATATTTTTCAATACGTACTACACGTAAAGGGACCTGTGTTAAAGTGATGTTTTTTTTAAAAATAAGGAAACCAAAAAAAAAAACAGATCCAAAAAAAACAAATTTACATTAGTCACACATTAAAAAATTAAACAAAAACCCAAAAACAGCGACAGACGCTTAATGAATACCGAAATGCATCCGCAAATCTATAAAATTTTACATAATTTTCGCTTCGCTTCACCGACATCGCGGGTATCAAATGTATTTATGCGACAGTAAACGTTTCATCAGTTGTACCGCAAAAATGTTTTAAACTGAACACAATCGAATTAACCGTGTCCGGTGCCAATGTTCGTTTACATTTTAATGCTGTAACCCGTTCCTGCCAATTTTCTTATTAATAAACGGTTGGATTTTATATTATTGTATTGGAATTTAATTTGTAATGTGGATTTATTGATTGGCTTCACCTGGTTTCGCTATTATTTTTTAGGGTTCCGTAATCAAAGCTTAGACAGATACTGATACTGCATCCTATACTTGTCTGTTCGTCCCTCTGTCTGCTTATCACCTGTCAGTCAGGCTATATTACATAAACCATAATAGTTAGAAAATTCTACAGATATAACAATAAATACTAAAAAACAGAATAAAATACATATTTAAGGGGGGTTCCCATATAACAAAACTGATTTTTTGCCGTTTTTATAAATAATACGTACGGAACTCCTTTCGCTCTTGGCCGTTATTTTATTATAACCTAATTAACTAAAAGCAATTCAAGATTTCATACATTAATTTTATTTTAATTTAATCCTGATCTTTCAGGGAATACTCGGGAGTTATACTTCAATTATTTTGATCTGTCCGTTTCAATGAGACAAACTGCAGCGTTGGGTTCCGCCACTTAACGTGATATGACTTGAAATTGGACAAAAAGTCCAAAATTAAGTGTATTAATATGCGAGAAATAGGTGAATATATATTAATAAATAGAAGCCCTATATTATTTCTATATTATATGTTTCATTAAAGGTACGAGTACGAAGGTTGATTTTATAATAGCACCACAGGGATATCTTGGGATAACGTCTTACGCAAATTCTATAATCTCGTTAGTTAGTCGTTTATTAAAGTTTGCTCAATAGATAGCTATGGCGCCCGTTATATCAAAATTTTATTAATAATTTTACAGTTCATTTCTCTTATCCATAGATTATAAGCAAATAAAATTGTCTTTACAAAATAAATATATTTATTGTGTTTATAAAATTAATTCGCTCAATTTAATTTATTTTTATATTTGTGTTATGGCATAAGCTATAATTTTTTTATATAAATTCTAGTTAGTTCTTTGTGATATTTTGATGTACAGGGTGGAAGTGTCAGCGCTCCTTTTACGGGAACAGCATATAGGATAACATATTTTAAACCCATACCTAAAAAAAATAATCAAGATAACTCAACAGTTTAGACGTAGGATTTTTTTTCATTTCACGATGTTTATTCATACCTGTATTTCGTGTGACGCAGTTACGCATAGATACCAATAACGTAAACACACACTACTACAAAAATGCTAGGTTAATCAACTTTGAACTTTGCCGCCAATACCTACGACTTGATTTCGGAATGATGCGTATGCGGCGTTTTCCCTTTAATAGGTTTATGTGTGCATGCGTCGTTCTTGACAACTGGCTTTTTATATTACAACAATAATTTTATTATTTGTTTTGTTTGAATAAATCACTTTTTCATTTTTTGGGAAAAAAAATGTATTAGCCTTTTATGGAGTAGTTAAAACTGGTTCAATTTAAAGTAGTGTTGACACAACCACTCTGTATAAGCGTTATTATTGTAAAGTTTCATCTAGAATCGTCCAGCAGTTTTTGCATGAAAATGAAACAAAAATTCAATTTTATAAATTTTAACATTTATATTACAGAGTAGAGTTATTCATTATTCATATTACTTTGTTAATTTTATGGTTAAACCTTTTTATTTGTTGCATACTAAATGAATTCCACGTAATTTTGTTATACTAAAGTCCTACAAAATTTTAATTATTACTATGCAAAGCAATTTGTAAATGAATATGAGTCAACTAGTTCAAACGTTATCTTCACTAGGATCGGCCATTGGCCGACGAATTAAGCAACACATAACACTACAACCCCAGTGCTAGCACTTGATTAAATATTTGGCTACATCCCAAAAGTATATGCTAGCGGTATTTTAATAAAGATATTGTGTTTCGTCTACCAGTACTTGAATGTTTGGTAATGTATTCAAAAGTGTTCACATAATATGTTTGTATTAACTTACTAAAATAAAACATTGGATATATATGAAATAAACTTAACTTACTTACTTATATAACTTTAACTTTTAGTCACATACGAGATAAAATTAATTGACGGACGATTAAACTGAAGAAATAACGTGTACTTTGTTACGTTTTCTCATAAAATGCGGCAGTAAAATGTACTAATGCTATGTATATAATCTTTGTTGTAATGTTACAATTTCTAAGCGCTATTTTTTTATTTTGGTTTTATAAAATGTAAAAAATGGCTTAGACACATTGGCGCAGTGGCGCAAGCGTGCGACTGTAAACGCGATAAGTTGTGGATTCGACTTCCACTTGAGGAAATGCAATATTTAAATAGTGGCAAAGCGCGGCATTAAGTTTCTTTTAGAATTTCGCAGAACGTAATGAACTGAAGTGTCTTAAGTCTAGATTCGTAGATTCCCTCTGCCCATACTTCTGTGCTAAAAAAAATATTTTTACGTATATTTATAACTGTATCGAATAGAAGGTTTTACTTAATCGAAAAACGTATTTGTTTCTACTTCCAAGGATAATATTACTTAATTATAAGGACGTGCAATTTTTCTCTATTGTGAACAATGTAATTTGTAAAACGTGTTTGGCTTTATACTACCTGTACGATAATACGTTTAAAATAATTAGAGAACAAACTGTTTTATTAATTGAGATTTGAGGTAATATCTTGCATTATTATTAATTATTTAATTTTGCTTGGATTTATAAATATCGCTTTTTATTCTTATTGTTTCTAACCAATTTTTATAAATGTTACATTTATTCTTGATGAGGCCGGTCGTGGCGCAGTGGCACGAGGTGTGACTGCAAAACTGACTGGTTGTGGGTTCGATCCCCACTCGAGGAGATGAAATATTTACTTAAATTTATATTTCCATTTCTTCGCTCTGGTGTCG
>DWQW01005228.1:0-18179 GCA_018249695.1 Heliconius erato demophoon
TTTTTTATTTGGAAGCTTGTGCGTCCCGTGTAGTCTTATTTTAATTTAGTTCATTTCCGATAATGGTATCTATGAGAAAATCATACAAATCTCAAATTTACATTAAGTATGTGCGCGACAAATGGACGAATAACTCAATATCAACTCAACCGATTTTAATAATTCTTTTTTTATTAGAACGGGTACACATAAAGGGTAGTTTGATGAAAGTTTGGTTAAGTTCAGAGTATGAAATCCGATTGAAATTGAAGAAGTAGATTTTTTTTATTAAAAATTATAATTATGTTATTTTTTCTGGTAAAATTTCTTTGTACTCCATGATAAAATCTATTCTATAAGCTGCATTAGGCTTTGAACTATTACCATGCTAAAAATAATTGAATTTCATACAGTAGTTATCGGTATTTTAAGTAAGTTACGTTTTTCAGTTTTTATTTTTTTTAAATAAAACTATAATGAAATTCGGAATGAAACCCAAAAAAAATGTACCTTGAGACCCTAGGCTAATACCATGCAAAAAATCATCAATTTCTGTCCAGTAGTTTTTGCGTGATTGACGAACAAACAAACAGACAGACAGACAGACAGACAAGAATTCTGCTGAGTGGTTTTTTAGGTTCTCTAATCGACATATTAACCGACCTAATTTTTATTTTTTTTATATCTTTCATGTACAGAATTGACTTTTCTATCCTTTTATTATATATAGAGATAGAGATATAGAGATAATATAATAATTTTTGTCATATAAGACAGTTATGACAGTTTTCATAATTACCATTTTTAAATTAAGCTATTGGATTACTTATACATATAATAAAATTATAATTTTCACTGTCTGTACATAAAAGGTACATGAGAATTTTACTTATTATTGCGGGCATTTATCAATGTAATAGAACCGAAAAACATGATTTTAAAATTTTTATCTGTTTGTCTGTACGTCTGTCCACGTTAGTTTCTGAATCTACTCAACCAATGTAATTTTCACTATTGTATTTTGGCAAACTTCCCTTAACATTTAGTGGCAGTTTTTTTTAGATTGATTTATAAATAAAAAAAATATGTCAATATAAAATATTGCACGCGACTATATTAATACAAAATAAGTACTTTATTGAATTGGCTGAAATATACCATATGTCTTTATAATGATATAAAAAGCAACGAGAGAGTCGCTAGTACTTTATATTTAGTTCTACTAATGCAACTTTATATTTAGTCTGTCTGCCGTTTTTTATTCTGTAATATTCTTTTCGCGCCAAATTTTGGAGGTTTTACTATGCTGTCAACAGTTATTCATATTATAAAGTTTGAAATTGATAATATTTCTATTTACTAGTACTTCAACAAAGTTTGTAATTATAAGTTATAATTATTAAGTACATTAAACAAGTAAAAATAAATTAAAAATGGCTATGCGAGACTATACTGCTGATAAAGGTATTGTATGATTATTTAGATTGTTTTAAAGATATAATGATTTACATTTTATACGTTTATTATTGTTATTTTAGAAAGTTTTAAGAACTTCTTCATAGATTTTTGCCAAACTGATGATGAAGGCCGCAAATTTTTTAAATATTCAGAACAACTTACCAAAGTTGCACATAGAGAACAGGTTAGTATTCAATTTTTTATAATACACAAAAATACAAATAGGTATTGTTAAATGTTGGCTACGAGATATGTTAATTTATAAAAATGCTTATTATTTTCACTACTTTAATATTTTTTTATTTAAATAATTCAATTTTTTACTTTTAATAATTGAATTCCAGGTGACGTTTGTGGTAGACTTGGACGATTTACATGAAACAAATGAAGAGTTAGCTGAAGCTGTAATGAAAAACACAAGACGTTATACTAATATGGTATCAGATGTTGTTTATGAAATGCTTCCGGAATACAAACATAAAGATGTTAGTATTATATTACTTTTTAAATTATGCAATTAATGTTAATTTGACTTAATAAACGCTAAAGGTCCCATGACTCCCATGGTCCCATTTTGACTATCTTTAGCATTCTGAAATTAAAAAAAGAAAACACAGGATAATTTATGCATTGCCTGTCAATAGTCAATACTTTTTCTCTCAAGATCTTTTGGATATAACATACAAGTGCAGATGTGAGTGTTTATGCTTTGTTTTTTTAATGATCTAGGTTGTGGTCAAAGATGCCTTAGATGTGTACATTGAACACAGAATAATGTTAGAAGCTAGAAACCACAGGATACCTGGTGAAATGAGAGATCCTAGGAATAGATACCCACCTGAACTGATCAGACGATTGTATGTATTAAAATAGTTTTAATAATAACAAAATTTATTTCTTATAATAATATATTGATATTTATTAAGCTTTATTTGTAAGTTCGCAAATATATTTTAATATTAAGTTATTAAGTTTCAAAATTTTAAGCTTATTTACTTTAAGATATTTGAAATAATGTGAATATTATTATAGTGAAGTATACTTCAAGGATATGTCTACTTCTAAATCAGTGCCTATAAGAGAAGTTAAAGCTGAACACATTGGAAAACTGGTTACAGTAAGAGGTAAGAATGTTCTTGTAATATTTCAATTAACTTCATCCTATTTTTTTTATTAATAAAGTGCAATAGCAAATATTATTTTTTATTCTATTACTTAAATAGAATAAAAAATAATATTTGCTATTGCAGTTTTCACTATTATACATTATACAGAATGTTTTTGTAAGCACCAGTTTAAAGAAACCATAGTTATAACTACTTTTTGCCTCTTATAGGTTAATTAATACCTTTACTCAAGAATCAAGAATCAAGAGTACAAATAATGTGTGATCTCTGAATAACATCTATCTGTTTAACAATAACCTCTATAATGTTTTAAAATTCTTCTTTTGTTGGGTTAAAAAATAATAAATTAATGAAATCATTTATAAAAAATCCATTATAAATCAGTGGAACAGCATCTTATCAAAATATGATAGTTGTTTCAATATGATAGTTTCAATCCCGTAGGACAAAACCCAGCATTGAATGCTGGTCACTTAACATGCAATATTTCACAATACACATCATTACGAAAGTCAAATATGTCATTATATAAACAATCTTATTTTAATTTTCAGGTATAGTAACGAGATGCACAGATGTGAAACCTCTTCTAATAGTAGCAACATACTCATGCAGTGCTTGCGGAGCAGAAATCTATCAGCCTGTCAGATCCCTTCAATTCACACCGCCTCCAGCGTGTACGGCTGATGAATGTAGACTGAACAAGACTGCTGGACAACTACATTTGCAGACCAGGGGCTCTCGCTTTCAGAAGTTTCAGGAGTTGAAGATTCAAGAACATGTGAGTCTTATGTAATTTTCTTTTGGAATTTTCATTTTCTTATCTTTTGTTTATGATATATTGTTTCTTGTAGCTTAACACTGTATTCCGCGCAAGCAGGGTAGGCAGAGGGAACCTGGGGTCTTAGTCCTTGTAACACTCCATTACCTTTAAGACATTTTCATTCACCACTTTCTGCTGAATTCTGGAGGCAATATGTCTTGAGTGGCGGAACTCAATGCCGCGCTCTACCTTAGTACTACAGCGAGGAAATGAAAATATTAAATTTTTCATTTCTTCGAGTGGGAATCGAACGCACAACCTGTCGCGTTTATAGTCGTATGCTTGTGTCTTTGCGCCACGACTGGCCTCATTTACCAACAAAATCCAAAATTTCAGTCTGATCAAGTACCAGTCGGCCATATTCCACGTCAGTTGTCAATCTACTGCCGCGGTGAGACAACAAGGCGCGCTCAACCCGGCGACCATGTGGCAGTCACTGGTGTCTTCCTACCATTACTTAATGCGGGATTCAAGCAAATTGTGCAGGGATTGCTGTCTGACACATATTTGGAGGCTCATGTTAGTATTTGTGTTTATTTTTATATTATTTATGGTTTTAGTTTTACTATTCGTCTCTTGTTTAGTAGAGGAACTTAATGCCGTGTTTAACATATCATGGTAGAAATGAAAATAATTAAATACCTGAGTGGTAATCGTAACCCACAACCATCATGTTTACAGTAAAAAATTGTTTTGCTGCATTACTAGAATATTAATTTGTTATTATTATAATAGGGTATAACCTGTTTAAACCAAAGTGACGAAGGCGAAATGGCAGAAGCACTGACTGAAGAGGAGTTATCAGAACTTGCAGACGATGATTTATATTCGAGAATGGCGCGCAGTTTGGCCCCAGAAATATATGGGCATGAAGATGTTAAGAAAGCGTTGTTGCTTTTGCTTGTGGGTGGTGTTGATAAGTATGTATTTTACTTTAGTAACCTAAATAAATCTTTTAGATGTTCTTCTAATAGGGCTACTAAACGAAATGATTAAGGGGATCTAATACTGTGCTTTTACATACAAAACCAAGAAAACAGGAACAATATAGACACAATTATTTTTCCAAGGGATGTTCTAAGTGAAAGCTAGTCATAGCAAAGGAGCACAGTGCTAGGAAATGAAAAAATATTTTTTTCTTTTCTGTACTCTGGTGTGGAGGCAAAGTGCAACGTTGAGCTCCGTCGCTGAATTCGGTATAGAGTGGGAATGAAAGTGTATTAATGGAAACGGAATGTCTTTACACTAGTTTTTCTCCGCCTACTCAGCGAGATACAGTGTAAAGCTAAAAAGTCACATGTGACCATGGCTTTTAATAAATAGATATCAATTATATATATGATTTTTTTTTATTTAGCTACATGCTGCCACTTCTCACATACAGCAGTGTAAGGTGGAGTGACTTTAATATGAAAGCCGTAATTCCTCACTTTCCATCCATGTTTTGGTTGTTTGCACGCTTTGTTTATCAGAGAAAGAAATATAAAATAATTTAAAGAATGAGAGTATGAATCTAACCCTCAACTATTCTTGTTGTACTATCATTGTACTATCAGACACTATCCCACTGTGGCAATGGCGGCCTCTAGATAGTTGATATTACTTTATATATTTCATTATAAAAAGCATATATTAGTCTTAACAATTAAATTCCCAACATTTACACCAGGCGTCCAAACGGCATGAAGATTCGTGGCAACATCAATATCTGTTTGATGGGTGACCCCGGTGTGGCCAAGTCGCAGCTACTTAACTACATCGATCGTCTCGCACCTCGGTCTCAGTACACCACTGGCAGGGGTTCCTCTGGAGTTGGTCTCACTGCTGCTGTCTTGAAGGTGATTTAGCTCTAAATGGTTACGCAGTTTTGATTTAAGATTTTTCCTTCTCTATAAGTAAAAAAAAATTGGGCTGCATTAAACAACATACACATTCCTAATAAGTTAGGAATACACATTCCTAAAGGAATTCCTAAAGGAATGTGTATTCCTAAAGGAATGTGTATGTTGTCTGATACAGCCCAATTTTTTGTAGTCGAAGTGTAAAATACACATTTGATTTCCTAAAAAAATTCAAATAAAAAAACTGATAATAATAATTATTCAAATGTTATATGAGACACTCCATTCCCCTCTTTCCGCAGTATTTTAAAGACATAAAAAAAGACAGCGTGCCAGGTGGCGAGACTTAAAGACGTGCTTTTTCTTGTTATTCTTGTTACTTCTGAGTTAATAAAAGCAAAAATAATTCATTCCCCCAAAGGGGAAACATCAAAAATTTTCACTGTCACGCAGTTAGACGCCGTGCTACTGCGCCACAACGGCAATAATTTTAATTTGTTTGTTATGCCAATAGGATCCATTCACTGGAGAAATGATGTTAGAAGGTGGTGCCCTAGTATTAGCAGATCAGGGAGTCTGTTGTATAGATGAATTTGACAAAATGGCGGAGAACGACCGCACTGCTATACACGAAGTTATGGAACAACAGACTATTAGTATTGCTAAGGTTTGTTTTTTTTAATTATTTAGTTAGCTTTAGTTATTATCATTTATATTTTAATCATATATATATCAAATAAAAAATCAAATCAGCTTCACGCTGCATCCCGCACACAGCAGGGTAGGCAGAGGGAACTTAGTGTTAAGACACTCCGTCCCCCACTTTCTGCCGAATTCTGGAGACATTGCGTGTTGAGGGGCAGAACTCAACGCCGCGCTTAACCTCGACACCAGAGCGAAGAAATGGAAATATAAATTTAAGTAAATATTTCATCTCCTCTAGTGGGGATCGAACCCACAACCAGTCGATTTTGCAGTCACACCTCGTGCCGCTGCGCCACAACTGGCCCCATATATATATGGAATGTATAATTATAAAATGTTACAAGGAGAACCAACTGGCCATATTTTAATAGACAATTTAAATCAGTGGTTCCCAACCAGTGGTCCGCAGAAACCTAAATATGGTCCGCGAAAGATTTGAATTTTATGACTGGGGATGGTGAGGCAAAGTTTCTGATTAAATATCACAGTTCATTTTTATTATACCTACATACATAGTGGTCCTAGAATGATATAAAAGTGATCCTTTATCAAGAAAACGTTGGGAACCTCTGCTTTAAATAATAAATAAAATACTTTCATAATACTACCCACACCACAGCATCATGTACATATTAAAAATATACTTTAATAAGTAAAATATACTATTTCTAAAGAAAAACAAAATTTTATGATAAATTCTATAACAATTTTTCATATATAACTAAAAATCCCTTTCAGGCCGGTATAATGACGTGTCTGAACGCCCGCGTGTCCATCCTAGCGGCGGCCAATCCCGCATATGGAAGATACAATCCAAAACGAACTATCGAACAGAATATACAACTGCCAGCCGCTTTGCTGTCCAGATTCGATCTGTTATGGCTTATACAAGATAAACCTAATAGGTTTGTTTATATGTTTTACTAAATATTAATTATAATTATCAAACTTCGCATATTAATGCGAAGTTTGATAAACATGTATATATTATAGTTTATTTGAAATTAATATAAGTTAAAAAAACAAACAAGAAAACATTTTAATATATAAATTATAATTAAAATTGAAATGAAATAAAGAGTAATGTAAATGCATACACACGCAGGGACAAGGACCTGTCGCTGGCCAAGCACATCGCGTACGTGCACCAGCACTCGTCGCAGCCGCCCAGCGCCGTGCGCGCGCTGCCCATGCGCCTCGTGCGCCGCTACCTCGCGCTCACGCGCCGCAAGCACCCCGCCGTGCCGCGCGCGCTCTCCGACTACATCGTGTGTGAGTTCTTCTTTGTACATTCATATTTTATACACAGATACATTACATTTTATTGCAAATTAAAGCTCATTGGAAACACCATGACAAAAGAATTAAACTGAACGATCATGTACAGACTGGTTGATGACTCCATTGATTGATTCTTTGTATTATAGAAAGTAGTCAACTTGCAGTAGGGTGACAAGTCGTGACCGTCCTGTAGATAGCTGTAGATGGCGGCGGGTTTTATTTTGGTGTTTTTATTATTATTTTTGATTCTTTTCTTCCTGAGTTCACAAAAGTTCTGCAAACCTTACTTCAGAGCTGTTGCGATTCATCTATCTGCATATACATAGTATTGTCTGAAATGTACAAAAAACAATGCGTTTTTTCTTTTTTTATTTATGTCTTAAATAATAATACATTAATTGTTATTCCTTTAACCTTTAATCAAATTTTATCCTCAAATAGTTAATTTTATCTTTAAATATTTTCAGCATCGTACGTAGAGCTGCGTCGTGAGGCACGCAACGCGCGTGACGTCACATTCACGTCGGCGCGTAACCTGCTCGCTATACTGCGTCTGTCCACTGCTCTGGCGAGGCTTAGGTAGGTATTTATATATAGTTTTACATAGATCATACATTCTTTATTAATTTTTTAAAATATTAATTCTAAAATATATATTTTGATATTTGAAATCGGCCCAAAATATTTAAGTTAATAATAATAATAAAAATTTTAAATTTACTCTGACTACAAATGCGATAATATTGATTCCCACTCGGAGATCCAAATAAACTAATACCATTAACAGAGTGGGACTGCTTCTGACTGTAAATAGGTTGTTGGTTCTATTATCACTTGAGAAAGTGATGTTATATCTATATTCAAAATGTTATTTTTCCTTTTGCTTTAGTTATAGATACAACAAAACATCGTCAAACTCACCATATTAAAGTTAATAAAGTAATTATATTAGATAACCTTTTATAGTATATTTTTATAATGTTTATTAATTTTGTATATATTATTGTAGATTATCAGATGTCGTCGAGAAAGAAGATGTTTCTGAAGCTATCCGTCTAGTGGAAATGTCAAAACAGTCGCTCCAACATGTAGAAGAAAATGTACAAAGGTATTATACCCATGGATATTATACATTATTACCTTATAGGTACATAAATTTAACCAAATTCACCACTCAACAGTGTGTTAAAAGACTTATTACAAGAGCAACATAAGATGAATATGATAAAATAAGTAAATTTGATCTTAATTCAAATAAACGTTGCAAGCATGTTTGAATTATCGGTTGTACCTAAAATGAAAGTGATTTGAAAAGAAACAACAAAAAATTAAAGTTGGTTATTCATATGTCAAAGAAGTTATCACCCACAGCTTCATTAAGTCATGGCTCGTAATATATATTTATATTATCGTCGTTTACAATCCCTTGTCCGCAAAAATCATATTTATATTTGAGTCTAACCAAGAATTTACAATGCCAATACGGATTCTCTCATGAATGTGGTGATCTTATGCGTCTTTTAAAAATCTGGCTGATAATAGGTCTAGAGGTTAAAATGGTCAAATAAACAAACAAACTGACTGAAACTGAACTTTGTTATATTAGTGTAAATTAATAAATAATTAATAAATTCAGGGGCATCAGCGCCACCGACCGTATCTTCGCGGTGGTCCGCGAGCTGGCGGGCTCGTCGCGCAGTGTACGCGTCGCTGACGTCATCGAGAGATGCGTCGACAAAGGCTTTAAGCCGGACCAGGTAATCATTTATGGATTTATGGTTTCAAATCTTTCATGAAGCCAGACGCTGATGTCAGTCACCTAATCTCTAAATTGGTGGAAAAGGCAGGAGTCACTCTGGACTTACAGTGCTGTCGACGAGTCGTGGCCGCCGTAAAACCGCAAATAGCAGCAGGTGTAATGTCTCGAAAGTGCTGCATAATAACTATTTTATTGAATTGGCTAAAATTACAGTGTTCAATGTCCATATATTGATAACTGAAATTTTTGCCAGTTCGTGTTATTTTCAAAATTATATTATAAGAACACGAAAATAATTTAGAATTAAGAGCACGAAAATAAACAGACGAAGACGCGAGTTGTTCGCTAGTATCCAATAAAAGTATTTATTCATTTACTTTATGATAAACAGATATTATATATAAAAATCCTCCACTCACTTTTATTGCGTGTCGCAGTTTCGTTTTACAAATAAAAAAAAAACAATACACAATAGAAATAAATACATTTAAATACTAAAGTTAACTCATCGATAGTCGTTATTTTCCCAATTAATGTTTATATTTATGTGTTTTAATATTAAATATAATTACTTTAAAACTGTGATTATCGTAATCACTAGTTAACCAAGGCTACAGCTAACAGAATTAACGATAAATAGGCATTGTAATTAATTATTTTTAATAACGTTTTCAGTTTTTTTTTAATTATATTTTATACGATTAGAGTAGCTTTAAAACAAGTAATATTTAGGATTTTTTTTCAGCATTACGCTGTATCCCGCACATAGCGGGGTAGGCAGAGGGAACCTAGTGTTAAGACACTCCGTTCTCACTTTCTGCAATTTCTGGAAGCATTGTGTGTTGATTAGTGAAACTCAACGCCGCGCTTTCCCGCCGCGATTTAGGACTTTTATAATTAATAATATAATAGTTATGCTATTTACATATATTGACAATAGTATATGGTGTAAAAGAGAAATGTCATACCATTTTCATACGATAATTAAAACTTAGATTTTTAATAATGCTTTAGTTTTTTAAAATTGTTTATTAAATTTAAAGAAAATAGAATTAATATATTTTATTACTTCTTTTTGCATATAATATATTTTTGCATATATTTATGCAATCTTTTTGCATATAATATATTTTTTACATATAAATAACATTTTGTCTTCTTTCTCCAGGTGGACGCGTGCATTGAAGAATATGAGAACCTCAACGTATGGCAAGTTAACCAAGTGCGGACCAAAATTACGTTTATGTAGTATTCGTGTGTTTAATGATTTTTTATATTTTGATTTTTTGTGTATTTTTGTGAATGATTTAATGGTGATGATTGATTGAATAAAATTATTTTTTACACATGGTCTTTATTTTTGTATCCAGTAGTGTATAATTTCAATATTTATCATATTATAGTATTTTGAAGATTATTGGGGCGCAGTAGGATCTTACTGTAACTGCGATGGATGTAGGTTTGTATCCCACATGCCATATCCCGTATCGGGGGAACTAATTAGTCCTTTTTCTGCTCTGATAGTATGAAACTTTGACTTCGGTCACTACACGCAATGTTTGAAAATTGGGCGGTTTACAATACCTGCTCTCTACTCTGCTATATGTGAGATGCCACATGAATACTTATTTAGAAAACGTATAAAAGTTTGAACGTAGCGGGACATGAACCCGCGCCTCCTGGAAAGCGACCAGGCGTGGGTTCGTGTCCAGCTACGTTCAAACTTTTATACGTTTTCTAAATAAGTATTTTTCTTTCCTTAGTGTGGAATATCACTTTAAAAATGTTAAAAATGCCACATTATGTTTTAAAAAAATCGAATTTAAACGTTTTATATACAGTACGGTCAGCGAATCGTGGTTGCCCTGAAGATACACTGTCTAAAATTTTCATTAGTTCCTCCACTGGATACGCAACGTCTCGAAAAATATGCAGAACAGAGGATCTCTTGATGCAAGAATTTCTCTTCCAATTTTATCAACTAATAACAATAATTTCAGTTAAATCTTTTAATATACAGTACCTACTGTTTTGTAGGATTATTTTTACTTTTATATCATAAATGTCTCTACGAATCCCTAGTCTACAAATGGCGAAATTAAAATAATAATAGGTAATTTTCCTTGGCGAGGAAATAAAATTACATTCTTGTGATTTATTTTAATAATATATTGTAAATTTCATTACCTGGTACGCGTTGATGGTGCGACTTAAGGCCGCAAATAAGTAATAGGGGTATTACGGAATGGCTTAAGTTAGTTTTCATTTTACGGCTGTTATTCTAATGGAAATTATTATTGCGTTTAATATTTTTTTAAGGTTAATTTTATAAATATGTGCTAGTTTTTTATCAGCTTCATTGATATTATATCCGTTCCCGAATTCTGTAGGCATTGCCTGTTGAGTGGTCAGCCTACCTGCTAGTGCTGCTGATGTGAGTGTGGTTTTACCTTTTTTATTTATGAATCGATTAAAATAAAACAAATATCTACTGAAGGTTAAGGGAAGTTTGCTAAAATACAAAAATGCACTTAAATCAGTTAAGCCGTTTCTGAGATTAGCGTGAACAAACGCACAGACAAACAGACAAATTGAACAAGTTCTATTACATAATTAAATGCCCGTAACAACATTTTATTTATTATAGTTTCCATGTACAAACATCAATTTTATTGTAAATATCGATAAGTTGTTTTTTTTTCAAACATTTAATTGAATATTATTATGGGAATTACGGAAACTTGAAGAAATTTTAATAATTTTCACATTAGTGCGTTGCAAACATACCTACAATATAGTTATATTAAAACACGAACGTAATTCAGTGTATGTACAGTGTAGTAGTTTAAGCGGGCGAAGCCGCGGGCGGGTCGCTATTATATATATAAAAGCAGATATTGAAATATATTAAATAATCATCCATCAGAATAAATCAGAGACTCAATTGCTCTATGATGACGTCAATATCTATATTGTTGTTTTACGTGATGATTATTATGAGCTCAATTCGTTCACAGAAATATTTATATTTAAACGTTATTTTAGTATTTTTAAATGAGATGTTAAATTTTGTCACCCAACATACAATGTTCAAGAAATCGGCCAAGTGCGAGACCGTCTCGTCCACCGACGGTTCCGTATAATTTGGTTTTCATGATTGTACATTAACGTAACGTGACTTATAAAAGACAAACTTCGTTTTCGCTTGTAGAGGTCACTGGAAGTACAATAAAGATTTTGATTACACGGTAAATTTCATACCAGCAAATCGAGGAATAAACCGCTTTTTTATTGCGTTCGTTTAGAAAGTTATTTTTCCTCTGTGCTCCAAGAGACCGCTGACCCAGGTCAGCGGTCTCTTGGAGCACAAATCGGAGCGCAAATATCCAGATATTTGATAGTAATTCCTTCCCACCTACCTTCACATGATCTTTGGGTAAATAAGAAGAAGTTATTTTCTTGAAAGACGAACAACAAAATGATCCTATAAAGGTTTCGTTTTCTCTTTTGAGGTACGGAACCCTAAAACCGAACGAAAAATACTAAATGTGGATGATGAATAAATAAAAATAAATGAATAGCATTATATGAAAAGGGATTGAATTCAATTTCAATTCACATAAAAAGCTCGATACTCGAATGCCTCGTTCACAACGAAGCGTCCATTACGACAACTACAAGTGGCGCGTAAAATATCAATTGGCATAACCACCATCCCATGAATACCTACGCATAAATTAATTTATTTCTCACATTCAATAGAAAACCAAAATGCGAAACGTATGAAAACTGTAAAAGCTCACGGAGTTATGGGTGTCGTAAAGAAGCACATTGTTCAGAGTCGTGTTTCCTCACACCGGCACCGGCCCCGGCCGGGCCTGGCTGCGGTTTATTGCGTTTTTACGATCTACAACTATTTACTGCCACGTTCGCGATCATGTCCGACTTATTGGCAATTTTGATACATAATTCATAATATAATGTACGCACGATCATAAATTATGAACATATTAATATCTGGACGTGTGGTCGTAAATTGCTGGTAGAAAGAAACCTAAATCATAAATGTATACGAGTATTTATCTAATATTTAAGTTATCGTGTTCAAGTAAATGAGAATTGTATAGTATCTATATCTATTCGTGGCAATATTTAGCAGTTGTTTAACATTATAATTGTTTTGAAATATTTGCAAACTTAAGTTTGACATTTTCGATAACTCTACAAAAAAAATGTGTCAAAAATAATAAACTTAACCATGCTTAACGCATGTATCTACAATCTACTTTTAAAAAAAGACAAATAAACAAATACACAAGTACCAGCTTCTCTCCGTATCTAGGGCATCTAGTGATAAGACTCTCCAGTTAACCACTTCCCCCTAAATTTACAAGACGTTGCGCGTTGAGTGCAAAAGCAAAAATCAAAACATAACCGCGCCTTGCCTTTGTAAATTAAAGAAAACATTAAATAATTCACATCTTCCATTGGAAATATAACTCCCAAACTCTCCCTCCTCGGCCGGCTATAATATTTAATAAATAAATATCAATAATTTTCTCCACATACAATTATTAGCGGTTCAACCTTTAATAAATTACGAGACCTTTAACCCGTATAAAAGTATTTTTTGTAATATTTCACATGATTTAGGGTAGCGTTGGTTTTTACACGTTTACATGTAGGTCACACAGAGAGGTGACGCAGAGAGGTCACGAGGCGAGCGGGTTACAGCGCGGCGGTCGTAGGTATTGTGCGAACTTTTCTAATAGCCCTAGATTGTGGCATCAGTCACTTTTTTGTGTGCAAAACTGTATGTAAATTAAATTATATTAAAATCTAAATTTGAGGCGGTAAAAATCTTCTACATTTTTTTTAGCAACTGGTCTAGTACTAACAAGAAAGATAGATACGTAAAAATGTTATGTTATTTGTGAGTTACATTATAGAAATGTAGTCCCTATGACTTGATTTCAATAATGCAATTCGCATTTATAGAAAATTATTTTTTTTAAATATAGATAAATATAGAGATTTTTTTTCAGGTTCATGCTATATCCCGCAGGGGGAACCTAGTGTTAAGTTCTCTCTTTCGATTTCTGAAAGCATTGCATGTTGACTTCAACGCAACGCTTCGTCCCACACACCAGAGCGAAAAAATGAAGTTAATAAATATTTAATTTCCTCGAGTGGGAAATCGAACCCACAACCTAACGCGTTTGCAGTGACACGATTATACCCCATGACCACGGTTGACCTCGCATTTAAAATTTACAGCAGTTTTACACATCCATAATGATTATCCACATCCATACTAATTATAATTTCATATTTTACCATAAATGTATGTTATGTTTAGTAAATTAACTATCAAAATTATATGAATATTTAGTACTTAGTAAATTAGTACCGCAACCGTACGCAGAGCTGGTTTAGGGTCAATAATGATGCATTCTGAGTACCCGGTATTTGTTAAGTATGAGATAAGGTAGCTCGTGCGTTTGTACCGACTGTGTTATCCACTTGTTGGCTTTAAACTAGAAACTGAAATTGAAGTTCGCTGTCAAAACATGTAAATAAAACAATGTTTTTACTAATTTTTACGTAGTCTCGGGTAGGCAGATAGAACCAACAAATTTGGTTCTGAGACATTACGTGTTGAATGGCGTAACTCAGCGCCGCCCTTCGCTTTGTCAATGAATAGAAGTGAATGCAAAATTTGCAGAGTTACCTCTGTGACGCCAGTTATTAAAGTAAATATTAAATTGTATAGAAGTTATTAATAATATTTAATATTTTTTATAAAAAAAAAATTATTAATATTATTTCGACAAAATTTTACATTATTTTACATAAGCACAATAGCTATTGCTGCAATATACAGCTGTATAAAATGCATATTTTTTTAATATTTTATATATACACACATCAAAGCTATATTAAATAAAATCACCGCAACTCGTTGAAAATATTTCTCAGTGCTCAAACAATTAAGTGGTCTAAAAATGCACAAAACATTTTCGACAGCGCTGACCCGATTACCAGTGAAACGTTAAATATGAATGGATTTTTGAAGGTTCGAGCATGCGACTGCAACGCGACGGTTGTGGGTTCAATTTCTACTCGGGGAAAAGAAATATATATTTTTTAACATTTTTTAAGTGTTATTCCACACTTTCCACAGAGAAAAATACTTATTAAGAAAACAAGAGATGCTAATAACATAAATAAGTTGAAAAAAGCGTATAAGAATTTCGACGTAGCTCGATGAGAATGTATGGCTTGACGGTTTTCAAAGAGGAGCGGGTTCAAATCCCGCTACGTTCCAATTTTTATACGTTTTCTTAGAAATATATAATATTTCCTTGTCCTTGCCCTGGTAACGAGACAAAGCGTGAGCGTTGAGTTCCGCGATTCCATACTCAATGTTTTAAGAATTCAGCGGAAGGTGGAGAAAGGAGTGTCTTAACACTAGGTTCTCAGGTCCTCTCTGCCTACACTGCTATGTGCTGAAAACGGATATTTTACATAAAGAATTAACGACAAGCTAACTTTGTAAATGTTTCTGACGATACTGATATCATTTACTTGTTTTTCCGCTTTCAAAGCTTTTTCCGCGTACACCTTACGTTAAGTTTCGGAAAGCGAAGCGAAATTTCTGACGTCAAAGTTTCTCCAATGATTAATGTTGGCTGAAAGATTTATAGCTGTATTACTAGCACGAATATTCTTTGCACAATCCACCAATAAATAGAAATATATATTTACCCGCAATGTTTTTTATTTTCTTTTCTTATTTTTATTTCCATTTGCCAGTCGTAGCGCAGGGGTGCAAAGTGTGACTGTAAAATCGACTGGTTGTGGGTTCGATCCCCACTCGAGGAAATGAAATATTTATTTATATTTATATTTATATTTTCATTTCTTCGCTCTGGTGTTGAGGCAAAGCGCGGCGTAGAGTTCCGCCACTCAACATGCAATGCCTTCAGAACTCGGTGGAAAGTGAGTAACGGTGTGTGGAATACCTGAAGCTGATTTTAATTTAATTTATTTTTATTATGAATTAAAAGACAGATCTTTCGGCCAAAATAGTTTATCCACTTAAGCTCAGTATTTGGGAACAATGTCAACTACCAGAAGAAACCATCACCATCATGTTAAACTAGAACAGGATCTCATCTGTATATAATTGCCCACAATTTTTCTTCAATACGTGACTCAACGTGAATAAAATTTCAAAGTGTGCCAGAGCCCAGACTTTTTTTATATGCGTGTGTCCGCCTGTGTTATTTGCAAAATTTTTATTAAACTTTAATGGACGCTACGTAAATTTTTCTTTCAGCTTCTTCACTGTATCACACATATAGCAGGGTAGGGAGGGAGTATTGTTACCCTCGTTTCACACTTCCTGCCGAGTTTTCGAGACATTGCGTGTTGAGCGGCGGAACTCAACGCCGCCGTAATTTTGCCCTTGGCACAACAACAAAGAAATGAATATATTAATAAATAATAATTAATTACCTCGAGTGGCTATCGACCACACAACCCTCGCGTTACAGTCACACGCTTGCACCTGCCTGCACGACAACCTAAAAATGCACGACAACCTAAAAATGTTATACGTTTCTAAAAAAAAAATAAGCTATAATTCCGCTTAAAAATATTTCTACTGACCGATGTCTGCCAACAAAAGGCTCTACCTCACAGGCTCTACACATACAACAGTACGTTCTATGAAGAGTCTCGGACTGCGAGTTCCGTCGAGGTGTTACAGTGGCGTTGTCGGGCTCTCAGATATTTTATGTCTCTAACATTGATTTTTATTTATCGCATTATAGCTTCTATGTCTGGTACTATAAGAACTAGCTATAGTTATGTAAAGTGATGCGGTAGTGTGTTGTCTAGAGTTTGTCGTTCGCAACGGATGCTCATTGTGGCGAAATATAAAACGCCGTTCCTTTCCGTTCCGTTGGGAAATGTCGCACGTTATAGCTATCGTAGAACTGGCAATTGCGTGATTTATCAAAGGATGATCATATTTCCATATAAGGATTTAACATTTTCTCTAACTTTATATTTGCTATGAGGATCCAAGGGAAACATGAGACTAAATCTATGTTTAATTATTAATATATTTGCAAATTAAACCAATTTCTGTATAACGTCAATAAAGAACGCGTTATCCGCTAAGAAATCTCCACCACGATTGCGCGTGCACTGTCGCCGGCGCTAACTTCTTATTCTACAAAAAGGACTAAACATTTTATTAAAGTTATTCAGAACTAACTTCCTTATTGACTTGTAAAAGAGCTTACATTTGTAGAATATATATTGAGTAGATGTGGTTTTTGGCGTTTTTTCTCAGCGAGCAGGTTTCCGCGGCGCCCCTGCTCCCGCGCCCGCCGGGCTCGCACGCATTCCTGTCGAGTTAGTCACACAGCCAGTGGATTAGTTTGGAGATTGAGATTTTATCATCAGAATAGCAGCCAGGGTAATTAGAGGCGCATGATGCTGTGATGATTTGTGACGACCTTCTCTGAAATTGACCCCATTCAAATCTATACTTGTAATAATGTTATTGGACATACCTCCAAATTAATAAAATAATAGAATTTTTTTAATTTTCTTTTCTGTGCGTTTGTTTACGCTGATCTGAGAAATGGTTTATTCGATTTTCATTGCAATTTTCCCTATTGTATTTAAGGAAGCTGCCCTTAACATTAAGTGTTAACTTCAAAAAGTTGTGTCGTTTTGAAGAATGTTTTTCGACAAAATTGCTATAAATTTTTTGGTGAATAGGCTGGTTACAAATTTTTTGGTGAATAGGCTGGTTTTCAATATATGTAGATATTGTTTTTAAAATAAAACATTAAGGACGGCTTGGTCTGTCTATAATATTCTTAACCACTTCAAACTACTTGTACAACTGCGTGTTTTAATTTTATAATTTTATACAAAACATTCTAATTTTATCAATGTTATTTATCATTTATTTAATTAGTACAAAATAGTGGTTGCATGAATAAAGACATATATTTGCTAGAGGCCGGTCGTGGCGCAGCGGCACAAGGTGTGACTCTAAAACCGACTGGTTGTGGGTTCGATCCCCACTCGAGGAGATGAAATATTTACTTAAATTTATATTTCCATTTCTTCGCTCTGGTGTCGAGGTTAAGCGCGGCGTTGAGCTCTGCCACTCAACACGC